>APFE031436672.1:13066-83796 GCA_000404065.3 Pinus taeda | reverse complement strand
GAGATTTGAGCCAGTGATTGATTCAGATCTGAGCTGTATTGTGTGTAACAGAGGTGGAGATACTTGTGAGAAGTATTATGCTGTGTAATGTTACATGACTCAATCATTAATATACAGATACTTGGGGTTTTTAGCGAGATGCTTTCCCTGGGATACATACTGTGTTAATGTGTGAATGCTCTTGATGTTTTATTGTTATTGATGCTGCTATATTGATGATCAACGTAGAGGAGCTTATGTATTGTGTCTGTTTTCCGCAATAGTACATGATCAGGATAATCTTTGTTGAATATGTGTTAAATTATTCAAAATTTCTACACAACAATGTATGCATCTTTCTTCTTAAGGAGTAGTTCCGCATCTTTTACATCCTTAGGATCATATCCCACTTTAATCACAAAATACTATATTGATTTTATTTTATTATCTTTAGCTAGAGAAGAAATAGTTTATAACTTAAGTTGGGACTGAACATTTGATAGGGAAGTCCTAAGATTAGAAAGAGATAGGGTTGTAGTTTTCATAGTAGCAAACAAAATCTCACCAGTCTATCTATGCATATCCATCTGGTCAATTGGATGAATTTGACTAGTGTCAAATGAAAACATAGTCTTTTTGTAATCAGATGGTGATCTAGGAAATGGAATCTAGGCTTGTAAGAAAGCCATTTGTATTATGTCTTTCTCACTGTAAAAAGAAGAAAGGAGTCTATGTTGGGAGGTTGAAGTGTGCTTCTAGAACTGACTGTATAGATTGGACTTTAGAGTCTCATTTTTCTGCTTAATTTCTAGGAACCTTGAAAATATATTTTGATCATCAGAAGTGCTGGTTCCTGTTGACTAAATAATTTCTAGAGCCTCTCTAGAAGGTGAAAATGTAGGAGGAGTGGTTGAAGCACTAACTGTGGGAGGAATGGTTGAAGGACTAACTCATTCTGATGTAGAAACTTCTACGTCATCAAGACCAATGATCACTAGTGGAATATATTCTGTTGATGTGACCAAGCTGACCTTAGGCTTCCTTTTTTGAAAAATAAATCCTTTCAAAACATCTTCAGTGGATGAAGTGTCCTCTCTCATCCTTTTCTATTTCTTTCTTTGAGCACCTTGACTCTATTCAGTGGGAGTATACACAACTTGCTCATCTACTTCTTGAAGAGTCCCATCAATCCATGTTTCTTGATTCATATTTTTTTTCAATTTCTAGCCTTGGAGTATGGTTATAAGGTGTCATCTTGAAACTAACCCTTCAAGAAGAAATGATTCCAAAAGGATCATAGGACCAGGTGAAACCAGGCTAGAAATTCATCTTTCTTAATAAGATATATGCCTCAACACAATTGATCTGGTGTTGCAAATAAATGACCCAATTTGTGCTTTAAGATTCAACTGAAACTTTCTTTTACCTAAAACAAAATGTAGCTCATCCATGTGAATCATCTTCCTAATATATTCAAGAGAAAATATTATCAAAGGAACATATTTAGGTTCAATATGACAACCATGTATTCTTATCTTAGAGTAGTTCTAGTATAAATACCAGTCACAAGTTTTGTTTCATTCACTTAAGTGTAGGATCCTCTTAGTTTCATCCCAAATCCTAGGGTCTATTTGACTATTAAGGAGTTGTGCCAGTGGATGTATGAATGCATCTATAAATTCTGCAAATGATGAGGTAGTAGAAGTTTTCCTGGCCATTTCTATCCAGTGAATCACTAATTGGTTCACTCCTTATTCATCCTACTTGCTGAGTTTGATAGGTAACAAATCACCCTATTGGAAAGGAATCATGTGGACAATTATAGAGATGTAATTGAACACTCCCTGCACAGTGAATTTCATGACTTATTCATATATATTATCAGCCAATAATTGGCTGTAATTATACATGAATGTTGGTTGTTGATATATATTAAAGATGGATAAGAGACCAAGGATAACCTCATCAATGGATTGGTGATCAGGGTATCCTAATAAATACGATAGCAAGGATATGCAATGGAGGCTTTAAGAAACATGGAAAATGAGTAAGGTGGATTTCTTCTGGGCAATTTTGCATCCTCAAGCAAAACAATTTCGAATATTTGGGCTCTTTGTGGGAAGGTTAATTTATGTTACAGATCCATAAGTGTTGCTGGTGAAAACTGAGTCAAAGAGTCAATGTGAGGAATTAGAAGAATTTCATTTATGGTTTAAGTAGAAATAGTTATCAGAATGTCTCCATTTTGAGCCATGAATGTCCTTTTCACATGATCATACTTGGCTTGACACCAGGTAATAATGTCAGGGAATTCATGTGTCTTTGGGAAACTATAGAAAGGTAACAAGGATTCCCAAAACCTAAATGGATCTTGTTGGTCGAGATAATTATGTTTAAGCCACAAGTGTAGTTCATGAAAATCAAACTCACACTTGGCTTTTGCAACTTTGAATAGCGAATCGACCAGCGGGATATGGTCAAGGTCAAGATGGGTTGGGGTAGCAGTATTTTCCTCTGTACTTTGCTTCTTAGTTTTTTCTATTGGGGCCATGGTGGTAGATCGAAAGAAAAGTGGTTATAAGTGACAGGATGAGTAAAAGGCAAGAAGTTCTGCAACATTGTAAACCTACAAATAATTGAAAATAATCAGAAAAAAGTGGAAAAAAGGCATGTTTCGTTTTATTTATAAAACGCTGGAAAGGGTAATGGATGTATTGATAACCGTAGTAGCTTTTAATGCATAGGAGGAGGGATGCAACAGATGGATATAACGGGCATGATAAATGGAGCAATAAGCATGTAATGGGGTAACGAATGGGAGGAATAGGCAATGTATATGTGAGGTGTCAGCTCGGGATTAGTTGAGGGATAACAACTTTGGCACGGTGAAAGAGTTGTTGGCGGAGGGAAAGCACAAGTGGTTTTGGGGGGTGGGGGGGTAGTGAGTTGTTGGGCGATAGGCCAGGCCGATGCGAGGGGGTGATAGTGAGTTGTTGGGTTGAGCAGATGGGGGGGGGGGGTTATGTGGAGTGATGTGTTGTAGACACGTAAGGCCGGGGCTTCCACCATGAAAACCTCTTCTTGGACACCCCCCTCCTTCGATCACATTAATGAGAAATGGTCGAGGGGGGTGTGAAAGCTCTCCCTGCTGTTGATCCTGGCGGGGGGTAGATCAACGTTGAATCATGCACATTTCTTATTCAAAACCGACAAGATATTTTTGTTGTTTATTTACTTGGGTATAATCAAATGTTCTTTATAGTATAGCTTGAAATGCCAAAGTTTATAACTCAATAACTAATCCTGATTAACAAATTAATCATATATTAACATATTTTAACATTTTTCTTATGTGGCACATTTGGACTAGCAGTCTTTGCATTTATTTTTGTATGAAAATGAAGTCTTCGTTTTCTTTTTTCTTCCCTAAAATTTTACTTTCTTTTGCATTCTTTCTTTAGGGCAGCTAATTCCTATCATTTTATTGATATGGATGCCTATAAAATATTAAATTGTCCTAACATTTTAATTTTCTTTCTTTTGCATCCATATCCTAACTTAACATTTTAAAATTAGTTTTGACTAATATACTAACTTATAAAAACCAAATAATGTTACAACACTACATGCAACTTGGGTGCCAACATATAGGATGTCATTGTAAGGAACTGCAACATATAAGGTGGATGGTGTCAACTAGCACAAAGTGGAGCAACTGACAAGTGAACCAAGAAATACAGATGCAAACCTGAGGTCTTCACCAATCACCGTGGTACATTTCTACACAATGGGAATAAATGATCTGAAGTTGACCATGTGAGAAATAATTTGATTACTGGTCATTGTTTTATAATATTAAAAAACATGATACTACTCACCGATAATGATGATGAGAGTCAAGGTACCTAGTACAATCTCACAAGTGCGAATAAATGAGTTGTAGTCGAACACTTGGAAGAATATATCAATCAGGAGACATTGATGTTTTTTCACTATCGATAGCAAAGGAATCTATCACTGATGACTACAAACGCTAAAAGGTATTGCGAAATGGACACTAGATCTTGATCCCAGAGCAATGAGTTAAAGTCGATGGGAAACAATCTGTTGGATGGAAGGCATTAAGGTATCCTTCATCAATCCACTATGAGTGTAATGTGTAGGCCAATAATGTGGAAGGAATAACAAAAATAAAGATGTAGTAACCCAATCGAAGCATGTTTCAGGTGTACACATGATGTAGCTAGTGCATGATAGAAACCATTTGAACCAATCATAATGAAAGCGGACATAGAGGTGAGGAATCCACCAATAGGGTCAAATGGAAAACAAGGTATTGCACGAATCCCAATGTGTGATAATGAAAGTTGATGTCGAACATAGGGGAAACCACTCAGTCACTTGGGATTTCTACATTTACCGTCTTTATAAATGTTTCATCCACCTCTGTGTATCTCTTGAAATTAGGCTTGTTGTGAAACAAGTGGTTGATTACATGTAAGATTGTTAAATCATACTCCAAGGCTTCTAGGAAAGCCTTCCTTGTTATCTGTCCTTTAACCTCTGCAAATTTGGGTCTGTCTACTGCCACAACATATAATCCATTACAATAATAATCTAATCTAATCAATTTATCATTCAAAACAACTAATCCTGGCAACCCTTTCTGATTTAAAACATTAAATTTTCAATGAAATCTCTTGAGAGAAATATCCAGGGTTTGACACTTAGTTTCTAATTGATTGATCAAATTCCTTTTCTTCAATCCCTTATTGATTTCTAAGATGACTCTGTAATTTGAGGTGTTGGAGTTTGTGTTTGAATAGATTTTATTGTAGGTTCGATTATAGTGGTAGATTTTGAAGGTCTACCTAGGCCTGATCTAGGTCTTAGATCATACCTCTTATTTAATTTTGCAATCAGAAATTCAAGGAATGCTTGGTATTTTGAAAGTTGAGCATCTCCTTGTTTGTGTTCGATGGACTGAGGGGAAGATGAAGGAACTATTTCTATTTGTACTATTGAAGAATCAATATTATTGATATCTTCAGTGATTAAAGGGCCTATATCTTGTGGCTATTGATCATCAATCAACAAGGGTGGTTGAATATTTTGATCAGAACTTGGTCTTTGAAGAATATGCATTTGAGGAGTTTTTGAAATTGAGTTTGAGCTTGAGGTCTAACAGTAGTGTGCTTAGTAGTTCTAGGTTGTGTTTTAATTTTAGAAATCCTATTTGAAAGGATTCTAAGTAAATATGTAATTTCATCAATTTTCTGAACTTCAAGTATATATTTGGAAGAATATTAGTCATCAATCCTAGATTTAAATTTTCTTTCTTCTCTCTATGCTTTAGCTTTAAGTTTTCCAGAACTAGACCTATTAGCTTCTACATCAATAGCATTTGTCTGCATGTCTTCCAATGTGTTAGATACCCTTTCTCTTATCATGACTGCAAATTCATCTTCAAATGCCTTCGAAAATATGACTTTTGTAGCTGCCACTAGTGGTTTAAAATCAATAGGCATTTTATGCTAGAATTTATTAAATCTCTTGATGAATTCAGCAATTGGTTCACTATGGTTTCTCTTCAATTCTTCAAATTCAGTGAGAAAGTAAATAAGATCCTTGTTTATCCCTCATTCATTTTTAAAGATACTTATGAGCTCATTCCATGTTGTAATAGAGTCAGCTCTAAGTTTCATAAACTAGATCTTAACACTTCCTTCTAAGGATTGCACAAATAATCTCATATAAACATCTTGTTGTTCTATGTTCATATTGTGAGTAAAATCTACGAAAGCTAATACATGATCCTTTGCTGAGGACCAGTTTCTCCATTAAATCTTGGTAAATTCTTTAGATATATATCAAGAAAATTTTCCAAGTTTCCAGGGAGGACTAGAGCAGCATACCTTTCTTGCGCAATGGATCAAAAAACCATATTGGCAAGAGGATTCTGGGTTGAGTGAGTGGATGAGGATGAGGATGAAGGCGATGAGAGGAGTCAGTATGGGTATTAGTTTGTCGAGGAGAAAAAGAGGGAGTATACCTCCTTAAAGATTTCCAAGGGTTTTTGATAAACAACTTCGAAACTCCTAATGGAAAGTCTTCCTTATTATCAAACAATGGTTTTGAATAGACAGAAAATGTCTCTTCAAGATTATAGAAATTGATGGAATAGAATAAGGAGTTGGAGAAATGAGTCTGCAGGTTTGAATTTAGGTAAATGTAAACCCAATTCTTCCTCAGATGAAGGTGATTTTATAGGAATTGATGGCACTTGATATGACTCAAGTGATTGTATTAAAAAGGTTCATGGAATATCTACTCCTCTTGAATGGAGTTTAGAAATCCCAAGAGGTAGTTCAGTCCAATCAGGATTGGATAACACAAATGAAAAAGGATCTACAGATGATATGTCTTCAAGGTGTAAAGCTGAAGAAGAAGAAGAGGTTTTATGTCTTCTCCTTGAAGAATATCCCCTAATAAGTATTTCTGGATCTGGTAGATGGTTAATAATCTCATAATTAGAACGTGATCTAGTATGCTTAAAAGGAGCCAATTTGGACTAGTGGAATCACCAGGTGAAAGATTTTGACCTTTATCCTATCCTTTATTCACCTTAAAGGAAAGGGTAAATCATTGCCCCAAGCAAAATCTAACTTTCAATCCTTCACTCCCTGGCAATGGCGTCAATCTGATGTTGTCCTTTGAGATAGCCTAAGTTCAATTAGTTATGCTAAAGAATCTATAATGTTTTGTTGTTTTGAATGATTGGATGACTAGTGAACTATTTTATAAACATGTGCTTTAAACTTAGATAGACTCTTAAGTAAAATAAAGGGTTGTTCTTTATCTGCACATGGTTAGTTTGATTATAATGTGATGGAGAAGTAGAGTATGGAGAGGTATAATTGATTTGATATTAAAATTGAATATTTAACCATTTAGAAGAATAATTTCAGAAAACAATGCTTTCTTAATCAACAGAGTATAATTAAACTATTACAGAGATCTAATGTAATTTATATTCAAATTCGATAAATTATTCTCTTATTTAAATTACAACTTCATAGAGGATTCAAAATGAAACTGAAATTCAATTAAATTTTAAATCGAATAACTGCAAAAGACTTAATTTATATGAAGAAAACATAATGAATAGACAAGATGAAATACAACTTACTGAGACATAGACCATATGAGGTAAATCCAGAGTCTTTTATCTTTTAAAAATGCTCTAGCTTAGTACAAATCTGGTTGATAACTTGTTCAAGGGTTCAACCCATAATAACTCAAAGAGGGAGTTATTCATACAAAATTTTGCAAAAGATCTACAATCTGTTCGGAATAGAATACCAAAATACTACAAAATTAAAAAAATAGAACAATATAATAGGAACCGAAAAATTGTTGAAGAGGTGGCTCTATCCTTTGGGGATATATTGGTGATCTCTCTTGAAAAATGAGTTGTCCTGAAAACACTGATGAGTTGCTCTACTGTTAAAAATGAGAAATTACTCAAGTGGTTCACACAATTGATCCCATCTTTGTTCACTTGGGATTTCTACATTTACCGTCTTTATAAATGTTTCATCCACCTCTGTGTATCTCTTGAAATTAGGCTTGTTGTGAAACAAGTGGTTGATTACATGTAAGATTGTTAAATCATACTCCAAGGCTTCTAGGAAAGCCTTCCTTGTTATCTGTCCTTTAACCTCTGCAAATTTGGGTCTGTCTACTGCCACAACATATAATCCATTACAATAATCATCTAATCTAATCAATTTATCATTCAAAACAACTAATCCTGGCAACCCTTTCTGATTTAAAACATTAAATTTTCAATGAAATCTCTTGAGAGAAATATCCAGGGTTTGACACTTAGTTTCTAATTGATTGATCAAATTCCTTTTCTTCAATCCCTTATTGATTTCTAAGATGGTAGTTGTTCTGTCAGAGATGTTTATTTATTCTAATTCTTCTTTTCTTTTTGAGTTTAAAACCTTGATCATATTTGTGGCTTTTGTTGGATTGGTCTTCAAGGTTGCTTTTTGTTCTTCAATCACTGCTCTGCATCTAGTAATGAGTTCTTGCAGCTCAAAAAAAATCTATATGGATGGCGATATTTCTATCATGGATTGGTTGATTTTTTTCCAAATACTTAGCTTGGCATGAGCCAAAGTGTCTTTCATCAGGGACTCGCTTTCCAAATTCTTGATTTTAAGTTCCAATTTGTGAGTCTTATTCATTTCTTCCAGATACAGAGTATCATTTTCAATTTCTACAATTCTAGATTTCGTAATTTCTGAAGTATTTTTTGGTTTTCCTACTTTTGTATTGACAGATCATGTCCTAATCTGGGTGGGTTAGTTTTTGTTCATGTAGACTCAATGGTTGTAGATGACGAAGTAGGATCTATACCTGCAACTACTATTGGGACTGTTGTGATGGGCACCATGGCAAGTTGTGATGTTTCCTTCTCGTTCAATAGCTCTTAACTTGCTCTTCCATTTTCTTCAGCTATATATTCATCTCAATGATATGATTAAGCATATCCTCCTTTTGTTGTTAACTTTCTACTATATCCTTGGTTAGAGGATGTTCTGTTTAAGGCAGCTCCCCATAACCCACAGCAGAATGGGGTAGTTGAGCGGAAGAACAGAACGATTGTGGGTGTTGCACGAGCAATGTTGCATGATCAGGGCCTACCCCTTCACTTGTGGGCGGAAGCATGCAATGCAACAGTTTATGTGCAGAGCCGTTGTCCTCATAGGATACTTGGCATGAGTACAGCTGAGGAGACTTATTCTGGTAAGACGCCTGATCTTTCTCATTTGAGGATTTTTGGTGCTAACGTTTACATGCATGTAACGGAGGATGCCAGAAAGAAGTTGGAGCCGACTGCAGAGGTTGGGATATTTGTGGGGTACACTGATACGCCCCACAACTATCGTGTGTATTTTCCAGACAGTGGTAAAACTGTTGTGCGACGGGATATAAAATTTCAGGAGGAGAAAGCCAAGAAGTGTTCGCTTGAGAGGGAGCTACACTTGCATGTAGATGAGGAGCTATTAGTTCCTAAGGATGAGCTTCAGGACGTGGATCAGCCACAGGATGAGGTTCATGGAGTGGAAGAGACCACTCATGCAGCGCCAACCATCAGAGGGCGAAAGCGCTTGACAGAAGCTGAGCGACTGGCTCAAGATGCAGAGAAAGTTGTAGGACCACCTACAGCCCAACGCAGGCAGAGACAGTCACCTGATCGGTACACTGGATACATGGCTCTTATGAGCAAGTGTGTTGTGACTGAGCCATCCTCTTTCGAGGAAGCTGTGGAGGATCCCGCATGGGTAGACGCCATGGTGGAAGAGTATGATTCAATTGTCAGAAATAGTGCATGGGAGATTGTCCCAAGATTGGAAGGGAAATCAGTGGTAGGTTTGAGATGGATCTACAAAGAGGTGCAGATGGGATGGCACATTCATCAGTTGGATGTGAAGACTGTGTTCCTTCCTAGAGATTGGAGGAAGGAGGATGCTACTTCAGCAGAGGTAGTGGATGCCACTGGTTACCAGCAGTTGGTGGAGTCGCATGTGTGCAGGCTCAAGAGAGGCACATCGGGATATGCATTAGATGAGGTGAAGCTATGTGGCTTCATGGATGCAGATTGGGCAGGGAGCTCAAGAGGCCGAGTATATGGCAGCATTGACATCAGGTACCATCATATCAGAGATTATGTGCAGCGGAGGATCATGTTACTTTCGTACATTCCAACGGAGGATCAGGATGTTGATATTCTGACGAAGGCTCTCACCAGGAGCAAATTCGAGTACCACCGAGGCAGGATAGGAGTTGCTGATAATCCATATCTTGTCGAGAGGGAGTGTTGAGATTGCAACAAGATGATGGAGCTTAGTGAAAAGAGTCGCCTTCACTAAGTGGCCCACAGGCTATTTTTGGCGCAAGTCTATTTTTAGACTATGTCTATTTTTAGACATATGGATCATGTCTATGGATTGCAGGTTGTTGTTTATGGATGATTGTCAAGTTGAGAAAATAGATGGACTTCTATTTTTGATGAAAGTGTGAGTGATCACAGTGTGAGTGATCAAGTCTATTTTTAGACTGGCTGTCAAAATAGAAAAGTCAAATATTATTATCTCACAATAATATTTGGACTATAAACTTTGTCTTATTCTCTTGGAGCACTTCAGTTCGAGCTACGGATGTGGCACATGCAATTGCATGAAGGAAATATGTGGTTCTTATGGGTTATTTGAATATTTGCATGCATGACTTCAGTTAGAACTCAAGTGAGTTGAGTTTAGTGGACTGGAGGTGCAGTTGATGGAGTTGTGTTCAGTTTAGCTTTGTTAAACTGGTTGTATTTAGTCTAACTGGCGAATAGACCAGAGATGAGTTGGGTGAATTAGTTATTAATTAATTCACAAGCTATTAACTCATAATACAACTAATGAATACATCAGTTAACTCAGTTGCATGTCAGTGCATGTTCAGTTCAGCAGGGACAGGTGTTAGAGAATCAGATTGCTATCAGTTGTGACTATAGTTGTGCACCATATCTTGCACAAATCAGGGGATTGAGTATGCCAATGAGTTTTCCGACATTGTAGCTTGTTCTCACGTGATTTAGCCAAGGAAAGACGTGGCTGCCTTGAAATTATCACCGGTTCTTGTGCAGGTATTGAGCAGCGGAGGCAGGCAAGCAGCGAAAGAGATCTGAGCCAGTGATTGATTCAGATCTAAGCTGTATTGTGTGTAACAGGTGGAGCTGGTACTGGATTGCTTGTGATAAGCATTGTACTTTGTAATGTTACATGACTCAATCATTAATATACAGATAGTTGGGGTTTTTAGCGAGATGCTTTCCCCGGGATACATACTGTGTTAATGTGTGAATGCTCTTGATGTTTTATTGTTATTGATGCTGCTATATTGATGATCAACGTAGAGGAGCTTATGTATTGTGTATGTTTTCCGCAATAGTACATGATCAGGATAATCTCTGTTGAATATGTGTTAAATTATTCAAAATTTCTACACAACAATGTATGCATCTTTCTTCTTAAGGAGTAGTTCCGCATCTTTTACATCCTTAGGATCATATCCCACTTTAATCACAAAATACTATATTGATTTTATTTTATTATCTTTAGCTAGAGAAGAAATAGTTTATAACTTAAGTTGGGACTAAACATTTGATAGGGAAGTCCTAAGATTAGAAAGAGATAGGGTTGTAGTTGTCATAGTAGCAAACAAAATCTCACCAGTCTGTCTATGCATATCCATCTGGTCAATTGGATGAATTTGACTAGTGTGAAATGAAAACATAGTCTTTTTGTAATCAGATGGTGATCTAGGAAATGGAATCTAGGCTTGTAAGAAAGCCATTTGCATTATGTCTTTCTCACTGTAAAAAGAAGAAAGGAGTCTATGTTGGGAGGTTGAAGTGTGCTTCTAGAACTGACTGTATAGATTGGACTTTAGAGTCTCATTTTTCTGCTTAATTTCTAGGAACCTTGAAAATATATTTTGATCATCAGAAGTGTTGGTTCCTGTTGACTGAATAATTTCTAGAGCCTCTCTAGAAGGTGAAAATGTAGGAGGAGTGGTTGAAGCACTAACTGTGGGAGGAATGGTTGAAGGACTAACTCATTCTGATGTAGAAACTTCTACGTCATCAAGACCAATGATCACTAGTGGAATATATTCTGCTGATGTGACCAAGCTGACGTTAGGCTTCCTTTTTTGAAAAATGAATCCTTTGAAAACATCTTCAGTGGATGAAGTTTCCTCTCTCATCCTTTTCTATTTCTTTCTTTGAGCACCTTGACTCTATTCAGTGGGAGTATACACAACTTGCTCATCTACTTCTTGAAGAGTCCCATCAATCCATGTTTCTTGATTCATAGTTTTTTCAATTTCTAGCCTTGGAGTATGGTTATAAGGTGTCATCTTGAAACTAACCCTTAAATAAGAAATGATTCCAAAAGGATCATAGGACCAGGTGAAACCAGGCTAGAAATTCATCTTTCTTAATAAGATATATGCCTCAACACAATTGATCTGGTGTTGCAAATAAATGACCCAATTTGTGCTTTAAGATTCAACTGAAACTTTCTTTTACCTGAAACAAAATGTAGCTCGTCCATGTGAATCATCTTCCTAATATATTCAAGAGAAAATATTATCAAAGGAACATATTTAGGTTCAATATGACAACCATAAATTCTTATCTTAGAGTAGTTCTAGTATAAATACCAGTCACAAGTTTTGTTTCGTTCACTTAAGTGTAGGATCCTCTTAGTTTCATCCCAAATCCTAGGGTCTATTTGACTATTAAGGAGTTGTGCCAGTGGATGTATGAATGCATCTATAAATTCTGCAAATGATGAGGTAGTAGAAGTTTTCCTGGCCATTTCTATCCAGTGAATCACTAATTGATTCACTCCTTATTCATCCTACTTGCTGAGTTTGATAGGTAACAAATCACCCTATTGAAAAGGAATCATGTGGACAATTATAGAGATGTAATTGAACACTCCCTGCACAGTGAATTTCATGACTTATTCATATATATTATCAGCCAATAATTGGCTGTAATTATACATGAATGTTGGTTGTTGATATATATTAAAGATGGATAAGAGACCAAGGATAACCTCATCAATGGATTGGTGATCAGGGTATCCTAATAAATACGATAGCAAGGATATGCAATGGAGGCTTTAAGAAACATGGAAAATGAGTAAGGTGGATTTCTTCTGGGCAATTTTGCATCCTCAAGCAAAACAATTTCGAATATTTGGGCTCTTTGTGGGAAGGTTAATTTGTGTTACAAATCCATAAGTGTTGCTGGTGAAAACTGAGTCAAAGAGTCAATGTGAGGAATTAGAAGAATTTCATTTATGGTTTGAGTAGAAATAGTTATCAGAATGTCTCCATTTTGAGCCATGATTGTCCTTTTCACATGATCATACTTGGCTTGACACCAGGTAATAATGTCAGGGAATTCATGTGTCTTTGGGAAACTATAGAAAGGTAACAAGGATTCCCAAAACCTAAATGGATCTTGTTGGTCGAGATAATTATGTTTAAGCCACAAGTGTAGTTCATGAAAATCAAACTCACACTTGGCTTCTGCAACTTTGAATAGTGAATCGACCAGCGGGATATGGTCAAGGTCAAGATGGGTTGGGGTAGCAGTATTTTCCTCTGTACTTTGCTTCTTAGTTTTTGCTATTGGGGCCATGGTGGTAGATCGAAAGAAAAGTGGTTATAAGTGACAGGCTGAGTAAAAGGCAAGAAGTTCTGCAACATTGTAAACCTACAAATAATTGAAAATAATCAGAAAAAAGTGGCAAAAAGGCATGTTTCGTTTTATTTATAAAACGCTGGAAAGGGTAATGGATGTATTGATAACCGTAGCAGCTTTTAATGCATAGGAGGAGGGATGCAACAGACGGATATAACGGGCATGATAAATGGAGCAATAAGCATGTAATGGGGTAACGAATGGGAGGAATAGGCAATGTATATGTGAGGTGTCAGCTCGGGATTAGTTGAGGGATAACAACTTTGGCACGGTGAAAGATTTGTTGGCGGAGGGAAAGAACAAGTGGTTTTGGGGGGTGGGGGGGGTAGTGAGTTGTTGGGCGATAGGGGCGAGTGCAGGGGGTGATAGTGAGTTGTTTGTGGTTTTGAGCAGAGGGGGGGGGGGGGGGGTGGGGTTATGCGGAGTGATGTGTTGTAGACACGTAAGGGCGGGGCTTCCACCATGAAAACCTCTTCTTGGACACCCCCTTCCTTCGATCACATTAATGAGAAATGGTCGACGGGGGTGTGAAAGCTCTCCCTGCTGTTGATCCTGGCAGGGGGTAGATCAACGTTGAATCATGCACATTTCTTATTCAAAACCGACAAGATATTTTTGTTGTTTATTTACTTGGGTATAATCAAATGTTCTTTATAGTATAGCTTGAAATGCCAAAGTTTATAACTCAATAAATAATCCTGATTAACAAATTAATCATATATTAACATATTTTAACATTTTTCTTATGTGGCACATTTGGACTAGCAGTCTTTGCATTTATTTTTGTATGAAAATGAAGTCTTCGTTTTCTTTTTTCTTCCCTAAAATTTTACTTTCTTTTGCCTTCTTTCTTTAGGGCAGCTAATTCCTATCATTTTATTGATATGGATGCCTATAAAATATTAAATTGTCCTAACATTTTAATTTTCTTTCTTTTGCATCCATATCCTAACTTAACATTTTAAAATTAGTTTTGACTAATATACTAACTTATAAAAACCAAATAATGTTACAAAACTACATGCAACTTGGGTGCAAACATATAGGATGTCATTGTAAGGAACTGCAACATATAAGGTGGATGGTGTCAACTAGCACAAAGTGGAGAAACTGACAAGTGAACCAAGAAATACAGATGCAAACCTGAGGTCTTCACCAATCACCGTGGTACATTTCTACACAATGGGAATAAATGATTTGAAGTTGACCATGTGAGAAATAATTTGATTACTGGTCATTGTTTTATAATGTTAAAAAACATGATACTACTCACCGATAATGATGATGAGAGTCAAGGTACCTAGTACAATATCACAAGTGCAAATAAATGAGTTGTAGTCGAACACTTGGAAGAATATATCAATCAGGAGACATTGATGTTTTTCCACTATGGATAGCAAAGGATTCTGTCACTGATGACTACAAACGCTAAAAGGTATTGCGAAATGGACACTAGATCTTGTTCCCAGAGCAATGAGTTAAAGTTGATGGGAAACAATCTGTTGGACGGAAGGCATTAAGGTATCCTTCATCAATCCACTATGAGTGTAATGTGCAGGCCAATAATGTGGAAGGAATAAAAAAAATAAAGATGTAGTAACCCAATCGAAGCATGTTTTAGGTGTACACATGATGTAGCTAGTGCATGATAGAAACCATTTGAACCAATCATAATGAAAGCAGACACAGAGGTGAGGAATCCACCAATAGGGTCAAATGGAAAAAAAGGTATTGCACGAATCCCAATGTGTGATAATGAAAGTTGATGTCGAACATAGGGGAAACCACTCAGTCACTTGGGATTTCTACATTTACCGTCTTTATAAATGTTTCATCCACCTCTGTGTATCTCTTGAAATTAGGCTTGTTGTGAAACAAGTGGTTGATTACATGTAAGATTGTTAAATCATACTCCAAGGCTTCTAGGAAAGCCTTCCTTGTTATATGTCCTTTAACCTCTGCAAATTTGGGTCTGTCTACTGCCACAACATATAATCCATTACAATAATCATCTAATCTAATCAATTTATCATTCAAAACAACTAATCCTGGCAACCCTTTCTGATTTAAAACATTAAATTTTCAATGAAATCTCTTGAGAGAAATATCCAGGGTTTGACACTTAGTTTCTAATTGATTGATCAAATTCCTTTTCTTCAATCCCTTATTGATTTCTAAGATGACTCTGTAATTTGAGGTGTTGGAGTTTGTGTTTGAATAGATTTTATTGTAGGTTCGATTATAGTGGTGGATTTTGAAGGTCTACCTAGGCCTGATCTAGGTCTTAGATCATACCTCTTATTTAATTTTGCAATCAGAAATTCAAGGAATGCTTGGTATTTTGAAAGTTGAGCATCTCCTTGTTTGTGTTCGATGGACTGAGGGGAAGATGAAGGAACTATTTCTATTTGTACTATTGAAGAATCAATATTATTGATATCTTCAGTGATTAAAGGGCCTGTATCTTGTGGCTATTGATCATCAATCAACAAGGGTGGTTGAATATTTTGATCAGAACTTGGTCTTCTAAGAATATGCATTTGAGAAGTTCTTTGAAATTGAGTTTGAGCTTGAGGTCTAACAGTAGTGTGCTTAGTAGTTCTAGGTTGTGTTTCAATTTTAGAAATCCTATTTGAAAGGATTCTAAGTAAATATCACATCATACCAATATCACATCAATCCAGTAGCATAACATTACTTGACAATGATTTCAAGTCTCAAATCAACAGTATTTCTCTACAATCCAAGTTCCAACCCTTGATCACTATGATGAGTGGTGAATTTATATGGAAATGCAAGTTTTTTTTTCTCATAAATTGGGCATTGAATGGTTTTCCATTATTGGATAGTTAGTTTCCATGGAGAAAGGGATGATAGGATAGAGGGTTAATTGATCCATAGCCTATCCAAATGAGCTCATAGGATGGGATAAGAGTTGGTCATCCTTCTAGAATTCTCTAGAATCAGGGAATATTCCTAGATTCCTATGTAAGTTTTGCTCATCCTCTCCCAGCATAGGTTAAAGTGGGCCTCAATGCACTACAACACAGGTCTAAATGGGCCTACCTACTATGCAGATCAGTTTCCCCTAACTAAGGTTGCGCTGGTGTCCCAAAGAGGCATTTCAACAGGGTTTCAAGCTAGGAAACTTTCATGGATGAAAACATTCAATATGATGACTTGTCTAGGGCATGTAGCAGCTAAATTAGGGTTTGATGATCCCTATTTTCACTAATATGATCATCGAGAATGATGTGCCCAAATATACCTATAACAACTGCCCCCTAAAGCATGAAGTTGAAAATGATAATGTCGAGTGATATGCTTTAAGATGTGATGAGGAGGATCTGAAGCAGACGATGACCTACATCAATTACAATACATAATATCATGATATCTTTGATTTTTTCATGAATTTCTGAGGGAAGGCATACCCATGCTCAGTATATAAAATTTTCATTACATGTACGTAAATTAGATAGTCATCTACAGATATAGACCCATGATAGGATTACCATCTGCGTAAAGCCATCGTAGGGATGATTTAGTACTCTCTTGAATTTGCAGCCCGGATGGATGAAACTAGATCCAAGGTCTTCTATTTCATCCAATCGTTTGCTCAAGTATGAGTCTAGCCATGTGAAAATGTGATCTGAAGTCAAACATGGGAGGACACTGTCTGATTACCAGTAAATGATGTAAGATGTTAACAGATGTGAGAGAAATCATTGATAATGATAATGATTCTCAAGGTCCTACACTACATTCTACAGGGTGTGAATAGATGTTTTGATGTTGAACACCATACAAAGTATTTCGATCGAATTCCTGTGATGTCAACCTGTCACCGAAAGCAAGAAACTTTCCATTGATGTATGCAATCCTCAAGGTACTGGAAGGGTGTTTCTATGTCAAATTCCTAGATAATGTGTTAATGTCGACAAGAAGCAAGTCATCACAGGAGGGCCTTGATGTATCCCCCATCAATGACATGAAATGAGCATAATGATTTTAAAGACAGAATGTGACTGATGACACAATTTTTAGGAATGGCGATCATGAAAATGGAGGTTTATGAGTTTTGCAAAGGATGAAGTTTACAGAGTGACTTCTCTTGAACATGTTGGTGACACTGAATGAATTGGCAACATTGACCCAAAACCAAAGTGATGGATGGTGTGATAGACCATAGGTATGATAACCATCAAATAGATAACCCAACCCAAATAGTCATAGAGATGAAGTGAAAGTGTCATGTTCAAGAGCGACTAGCTATCATAAAGTGATTTATCCGTTTTCCCATTTTCTCTAGTCATTGCTGACCAGTACCTCTTTATTTTGTTAACAAGCTTGAGGAGGATAACATATGATTTATGTACAATTCCACCCTTTGGGTGAATCCATCGCTATGTGATGTTTTAACAATTCTAGCAAAAGTAAAACTCTGTCTTGTCATGATGGACAAGTTTGTCTCTATTTGATGTTTTAATGTGTTTAACGACAATGAGAAATCGATCCTTTTCATGTTTAGAGAGTTTGAAAAGGGACAAAAATAAAACTCCACAAGTTATTTTTCATAAATTTGTCTCTCAAGTCTGAAAAGCCGTAAAATAATACAAGAGAGAAACTATTGACCATGTTCGATCAATGTATTCCTTTTTCGTAAGTAATCTATTTCAGTCTGGAAAAGGGTTAAAATTATAATGAGTAGATGTTGTTTCCAATATGTTTACAAATTGAAAAGGACTTTACTTTTGTTGTTCTAAGTGTAACTACCCACTTAGGGAAGATGTACTTATCCGTAGGTATAAATTCCATATAACAAATTGGTGACCATACTAGGGAAAGGAACAAGCAACTTTATTGATTGATAGATAGATAAGTTATAGCCAATGTGGTTTGATCTTGTGTCACTCATCCAGCTTAGTCCAGACCATCATCACACCAATAACACATCAATCCAGTAGCACAACATTACTTGACAATGATTTCAAGTCTCAAACCAACAATAGTTCTCTACAATCCAAGTTCCAGCCCCTGATCACTATGATGAGTGGTCAATTCATAGGGAAATGCAAGTGGTTTTGTCATAAATTGGGCATTGAATGGTTTTTCACAATTGGATAGTTAGTTTCCATGGAGAAAGGGATGAGAGCATAGAGGGTTAATTGATCCATATCCTATCCAAATTTGAGCTCATAGGATGGGATAAGAGTTGAGCAACCTTCCAGAATGCTCTAGAATCAAGGAATATTCCCAAAATCCTATGTCAATTTTTCTCGTCCTTGCCCAGCACAGGTTAAAGTGGGCCTAAGTGCACTGCAATGCAGGTCTGAATGGACCTACCTATTATGCAGAGCAGTTTCCCTCGATTAAGGTTGCGCTGGTGTCCCAAAGAGGCATTTCAGCAGGGTTTCAAGCTAGGAAACTTTCATGGATGAAATCATTCAATATGATGATTTGTCTAGGGCATGTAGCAATTGAATTAGGGTTTGATGAGCCCTATTTGTACTGATCTGATCATTGGTAATGATGTGCCCAAATAGATCTGTAACAATCTAGTATGAAAAATGCAGCAGAAAATGACATTCCCTAACCTATATGGCAGTGAGAAAACAATACCTACTATAATGGGTCTGAGTCATGGATCTAAAGCAATTTATCAAAAAATATCGAAAGTATCCTGTAAAAATAACCCATCCCAACACTCCAATCCAAAAGGTCAAAAAGTCTGCAAAAAAAAAAATTTAAGTTTTAAAAAAAGTAATTTTCATTTGTCAGCCTATATGAGGACTTTTTGACTCACAATTTCACATTTATGTTTTGAGCAATTGGGTGAAGGAGCTGTGGAGAAAAAACCAAGCAAGCTTCCTCCATCAAATTCAACCTTTCAAACTTCTTCTAATCTTCTAGGTAACCTTCTAATTGAACTTTTGACGATTTTTAATGCTTTTTATATTCTTTGTCACAAATTTGACCTTGGGAAATTATTTTTAAAATTTACTCTCAACATACACGTGGGTTGGATACATGTTATCCATGTATAGGAAATCCATATACATGAATATTTTAATAAAGAACGCGCATGTGCACGAATTCAAAATTGAAAAACATGGTTTCAATGATTCAAAACATTATTTTTTTGTAGGATGTCGATTAATTGGCATGAAAGAGAGCATAGTGAAATTGATAATAGTAATGGAGGATCAAAATGCATTAGATGCCTTACGAGGATGTGGATTGTAGAAATTCTTCAAAATGCTGAATATGAAGGCAAATACCAGGTTGCTTGAAATGTCAATCCACTATTGGAGTGCAGAAGAAGATGCTTTTGTGATTGATCAGATGCCCCTGAGCATTGAAATAGAGGATATCTATTTCATTACAGGGATTTCCCAGAGGGGAGAGTGAGTCCACTCAACCAGAAGGATAAGAGGTAGTCTTAGTGTAGAGGACTACGCCTACATATACTATCCTAGAAACATCGAAAAGATTGGAAGCCATATTCCAATCAAGCATGTAAAGAGTTTATCACTCAAAATCTTGATTTTTACCATAGCCAGGGCAAATGGTTCTACTGCTATACATTAGGCTTTGCATGTTTCAATGAGTCTTTTAATGGAGTGTCTCACTATATTCTTTGATTGGTGCACACCTTTGCTAGCCAATATGAAAAAATAACTTACATCTATCCAGAAGGGCCAGACAAAACTTTTTGGATACAGAACCATCTTGTGTTCCTTGTTCTTTGAGAGAGTATCTGGGCTTCGTCCTAGGGTATTATCCACCATCAGCAACCCAAGAGATCCATAGATGGGAAGGTGGATTGACTTAATGAAATGAACAGGGGGTGTTGAGGTCCCTAGGTGTTACCAGGAATAGTGCCCACTCGGATGCTGCTATTCCCACTAAGACTGGTAGCTATCTTAGAAACAAACAAGTAAAGTCTACTTTCATTTTCCTTTATGAAAATAGACAAGAGGGGAACCAAGGAGACCAACCTTAGTCTTGCGCTTGATTTCCTCTCCTTCTTGATAGATCTTTGTTGCTTCTTCTTCATCTTCCCAGCTTCAAAGAGCACCTGTGGAATCAAAACAACATACTACTATCGAAGAAGAAAGATCTATATTCATAAATAACACAGGACCAGATGTGTGCTAACCATACAAATGCATATATAAGTAAACATACAAGAATATGGAGGAAAACTTGAATAGCTTTATTAAGATGAAAAGTAGCAAGAGGATTACAACCATATGTTCTGACCCATCATCATCCTCTAGCTAGAAAGCTCTTCTTGACCTCAAGTAAAGCTTAGATCACCCAACACTATGAATATACACCAAAAAACCAACAACACTTCTCTATAAGATACAAAATTCCAGCATTTGGATCTCTGTGATGAGGGATCCATCTATAGATGATTGAAGGGAGGTGAGTCATCTTCTGGGGTCTTGATTAGTGTCCTCTCTCTGATAGTTCCAGTTTCCACTTGGAGAATGGAGATCCCTTACTCATCCCTGGTTGAAAACAGAGAGGCAAGTGTCATAGGGGAAGCTTATGGAAGATTCCACGATCTTCCACCTCGCATTTTGTCCCTGCCATTTGTCCATTCCCGACCATCGTACCCTACAGAGGAGCCTGTTGGCATTATGTTTCTGGTGAGGTTATATATTACAGATGTTGTAATTGATGGAAACACCCATGGCAAGGCTCTCAATATGATGAAAATTAAGAAGTACGCAGGAGAACAGTTCAGAAGATGCGTACCCGTAGGTACGTCGTGCAGGGACCGCAGCCAGACACGCAGGTCAGCCGTTCAGGAGGTGCGTACCCCCAGTGCACTCATTTCAAGGCAGAGAAAAGCACACATGGGGTTTCTTATGTATTTAGCCAACGATATTTGTGTTATTATGGTTTTGGCTCGTGGTATTGATCCGTGATTTGAGGAAGAAGCTTGCCTATATAAAGCAAAGGAGATCATTTGACTTATATATGCTTTTGGGTTGAATATCTTAAGATCTGAAGTATTTGGGTTATTGTTTCAAAAAGCTTGATCTATATGAAAGTGAAGTGAAAGCGAATCTGTGAAGGGTGATCTCTCGAGCGCTTGATCAGATCTGGGCATCCGTTTAACTGTAGCACACTGGCGATCTGCAAATTTGGCCCTAATCTGATGTACGCAGGTGTTTAACGGTGCCTCTGCGTGTGTACACAGAGCAGAAGAAGGGTGACTGCGTGGGTACGCAGAGCAGAAACATGCGAACTGCGTGGGTACACAAAGCAGAAGTGGTTCAGGTGCGTACGCACAGTAAAAGTATGCGGCGCGATAGACTTTCTGGGTGCATACATCTGTGGCAGTACGCGGCGCGATAGTGCATCTGAGTGCATACTGTACGCAGCGCGACAGAAGAAGCAGTGCGTGGTCACGGAGTGCAGCAGAAGGAGCTTTGCGGGTATACGCAGAGAAGCAGAGGGTGAAATGCGTAGCGACGCAGGCCAGAGAAAGGAAAGTTGCGTATCTGTCTCAGGACTATCTGTTGACTGAATTTTTCTGTTGTTAAGGTGTTCTGGGTTTATTTCCGTTTTGTTGATTTGGTTACTGTTGTGAAATCTACATGTACTTGATGATCACTTGATGTTTATGGATCCAGTTTGAAAATTTATGAAAAGTCGTCCTTGAAAGAAAAGGAAATAGGGGGTTGTAGCTCCCTTCCAGGAGAGACTGGAAAACGAGAGAGAGTTGTAGCTCTCTGCAGGTTGCAGCCTGCGTACTGGTAAAGGACTGCACCAGTACAAGACCATTGTAAAAGGAGTTTCTAATTTGAAAGAAGATAGAGACATATTGCAGCAGGTGGTTTTCACCCACATTGGGTTTCCACCTTATATCTGGTGTTCTTTGATGTGACTGTCTGTTTTTCTTGTTCATGCTCATTGTTTTATGGTACTGATATGAAAAAATAATTCAAAGTATAAATAAGGAAGAATTATTAAAAGGAATAGATAATACTGATTCACCCCCCCTCTCAGTATTATTTTCAACACTGATACCATGTAGGAATTTACAGGGTAAGTTCCTCATATATAACACCAAATGACACCACTCAAAAATAGATCACAGATCAATACATCAGTGTTCTTAACATGGCTAAAATCCTCAAAGAGGGAAACAGTCCATGGCCTAAGCCAACACGGCCACTTCAGGCTATTTATTAATAAAAGAATGAAAATTTACATAAGCTTCTCTCATGAACGGTTACCCTACAAATGACCCTCCATGCTCTTTAAATAGATATCATGGACCAATTGGGTGTTAAACCACGAATCAAGGGTTGGTAATATCGAGGAGAGAATGAACCATCAGATCATTTCATGTCTAGAACATATCGTGATCGTTAGATTGTAAGTTACAAATGTACATAGTAAAGAAACACACTTTATCTAACTCTACATTATACCAAGTTATACTTAACTATTTCCTATTTTGGAATATCCTAAGAGATAGCAAAGGGTCCCCAATTGTCTCCCAAACCTTCTGACCATTCACCATCATCTCCAAGCCACCTGCCATATCACCAAAAGAGATTAGTTTTCACACTCTCATATGAAAAATGGACAAAAAGAAAAAAAAAAATATTTTATTCATTTACATGCACAGCAGTAGAAAGTTTGATGATTTGAAATTGCATTCTTAGGAGAGTAGGATTGCATACATGTTAACTTAGCATTCTTTTGAATTAAAGTCTCTTAGCAGTTAGTTAAAAAATTGTGTGTTTTATCATTTGATTTCAGTCTCTTTCCTTGTACTTTCTTTCTTGCAATAGGTTAAGGTTCCATTTCATTTTCTGCAATTAGTTTAGGATTTGACTTCAGTAAATGCACTCCATTACATCATGACAGCAAAGGAATGACACATTGTATGTTGCACATATAGTGCCGATACCTCTTAAGTTTGTACGAACCCTGGGTTGATAATTAAAGTCGATAGCCTTGGGAGTTGCAGCATTCTTGTTCCAATACCAAGGCTCATCATGTTTTGGCACCGTTGCAGGGGAGGTGTCAAAATATGCATTGTTTTCTTCCCTAGTTGATTCATTTCTTCACTTTTTGCAAAAACAAAATATTTGCATTAGGCATATTTAATTTCAAAAGTATAAAATTGCATTCATTATAGTTTTCATTCAATCATAAAAACAAAAACAAAAATTCTCCAACACCAACCCACCCCCCAATTGATCATGTGGTACCGTAAGAGCCACATCACCATTCACTTTTGTAGGTAGAAGAAGAAGATGGCAAAGAATGTAGAGGAAATGGATGGAGATGATGACAATGAGGAAGATCTTCTTGGATTCCCCGTTCAAGATCCTAATGTCAGCGTGCATATAAAGAACATCCCTCCATCTTTTCTTCCAAAATTTCATGGTCTAAGGTCAGAGGATCCAGAAACCTTTCTCTTTGAATTTGAAATTGTTTGTAGATCTTATAGTTACTTATTAAAAACTCAAAAATTGAGATTGTTTCAGGCAACTTTGAATAATAGAGCTCTTAAATGGTTTATGAGTTTAGGGACTAATTCAATAAGATCGTGGAATGACATGTAAAATATATTTATAGAAAAATACAAAAATCATGATCTTAAAGAAAAAATATTTAGAATGAATCAAAGAGAAGATGACAGCCTTGAGGATATAATATAGAGGTTCATGTACAATGTTAAGAGGGGGAAACTACATCATTTAGGATCTAACACACTAAAAACCCTTTTACTTAGAACAATTAGGGATAAGTGGATTGATATTCTTGATCTCATGAGTAAAGGTGATGTATATCAATTATCATTTGAAGAAATTTGTGAAACATGCAAACACATATCAAGAGGAAAGGCAAGAGTAAGTCAATTAGCATCAAGATAGGTAAGTCAAGCTAAACTTGGAAATTTGTTTAATGACTTTAAAACAAAAATTCTTAGCAATCTAACCGAATATGTAGAAATGTTAAGAATTCAAAATGAGAAAAAAGAAGTTGTTTGTGTTTTCCATGCAAAATCACATGATGTTAAATGTTTCTCCTCATTACCAAGGTTGAAGGAAGTTCACCAAGAATAAAATGGAGAAAGTCAATTGCCAATGCAGAAATGTTTTGTAGCTCCAAGAGGACCATGGCAACCTATTCAACGTCATGTGATGTAAGATCTTAATTCACAATTTCAAGCTTATGCACATCCACCTCAAAGTAATTGGAACACATCCATTCCTTGGAAACATTGGTCATCTCAACCCCAAAACCAATCTTGGCCACAAGGTTGGCAAAGAACTTATGGAATCCCTCCATAATATCCGCAATACTTTCCTCAATATTCTCCATACCTAACTCCATGTTATCCCTACCATTCCTATCCACCACAAGCACAACCTCAACCATATCCATCTCAAATATCTACTCCCACTCAACTACATGTACCACCATTTCCAAACCCACAAATTTAAGTAGCTCAACCCACTCACAATGTTGAGGTACAACACTTCCAAACATCTCCTCTTGAGATCAATGGTATTCACCATAGATCAAGAAGAGTATTGAAAAAGGAGACTATCTTGATATCATTGAAGGATCACATCCAGAAGAAGAAGATTTGAATGAGAAGACCACAGAATCATGGGCTGCACTTGCTGAAGAGCAGACATCAAAATCAGAGATCGAGAGAGCTACCTCGCAGTTACCATCAAATCCTCCATGTATTCAAGAAAAAATCAGCAAAAAGAGGAATATTTGAAGGTCATGGTAGAAGAATACATGAAGAATGATCCAAATCATAAAGAAAACCAAGGGCATCAAAGTTATATTGCGGTTTGGTTCCATAAAATCAATAGGATAGAACAACACTCTCTTCTTCAACTATGCTTGATCCTTTCAAAGTCAAATCATTTGGTCTCTAAAATCCAAGTACATGTCAAAGAATACATTTCAAGCCTACACATCATTTTTTATGTCATCTTGATGTACACATGGCTCCATTGGAAGTATTCTTATACTTGAAAATTATTTTATTTTTCAAGTAGAGTAGGGTAAAAACAAAATTGAAAAATAAGAAGAAAAAAATATAAATATCAAGTGAAAACTTCCTTGGAGATGCCTCAGATTGGCTCAATGATTGAAAACCTCCATGAGGAAGTCAATAGGTTGGGAAAAAAAAAAAAAAAAAAAAAAAAGATCTTAGGTGAAAACCTCCTTTAAGGTGCCGAAGCAGACCTACTAGTTGAAAACCTCCTTTGAGGCGCCTAAGCAGACCTACTAGTTGAAAACCTCATTGAGGTAGCTAGTAGTCCTAGAAGAAAAAAGAGAAAATAAAAATAAAAAATAAAAAAAATATCCGTGTTCCATGCATCTCTTTGATGAATGCATGTACTCTCCAACATCTGCAAGCAATAAGAACAAGTTGGTACCAAAAGGAAAATTGGTCAATCCTAGTCAAAAGAAGACAAATTTTGACTTTCTCCTCCTTTTCTCAAATGCTCCAACAAGGCCAAGGCCATGCCAATCCATCAACCTCATCTATTTCCACCATCCACCCATCATTCTCAAGCTTATACCATTCAATTTTTGTGTTGTCCTAAAAAACTACAGGATGCTCTATTTTACTACAGGATACAAAAATACATAGAACAGAAATTTGTTTTTTCCATAACTTGAAAAACATGCGTCAATTTACCAATCTATTTTAGGGGGAGATGCATATGGATGATGGTAACATACTCAAGCAATTTCAACAAATTCCAATGCACATTTTTCGAGAAATCAGCCTCCATCACCTATAACCATTTTTGAATTTTCTCAATATTCACACATCCATTTAAAAAGATGTTTCATGGGGAGATGAATATGGATGATGGTAACATGCCCAAGCAATTTCAAAAAATTATAGTGCATGGTTTCCAATAAATCGGCGTCCATCACCTTCAACCATTTTTAGTTTTTCTTGAGATCCATGCATCCATTGACCAAATGTTTTCTATTAGGAGGTGCATAATGATGATGGAAACATGCTTAGAAAGTTTCAGGTCAATCCATTCTACATTTTGGGAGATATGGACAAAACAAGTCGTTGTCTTGAAAACCTATAGGATTCATTGAGATCCTACATGATATAGAATAGCGCTTACAGGATTGGCAGTGCACAGTTTTAAAAGGGAAAAACAGAGGTTGGCTTCATCAAGCAGTGTTAAGGAAGTAAGCTCTACATTTCCCCATATTTTTCTAAGTGAAAGGAACATAAAAAACCCTTATAGTTTGTTGAAAGTGATTGCAACATAAGGGAATTGTATACACATAATTTTTAAATTTGGTATCATACATATACAAACCTCCATCCATCAGAAAAAAGAAAAAAAAATGACAGGGGGAACCCATCAACACAGTGAGGATTCATCAACACCCTCCTATACTAGAGATATTCACAAGGCACAATTGGATGGGTTTCTTTGAAAAATTGAGAGGATATGATGATGAAGTAGCCAGAGATTTGCAGTCAGCTTCAGCATAGAGATCCAGAGGTCAAAGAAGCTCCTCCAGAGCTTTGTAGCAGCATCAGGATCATCAGCATCACCATCCAACACCTGCACATCAACATCAACTCAGCAGCAGTATGCATGTCTCTCTAACAACCATCAGATAGGTACAGGTATGCAATATTCTTGACCTCTTCTCTTCAGCATATTATAGTTAGAAATTTGTTTCCAATGCATGAGATATGAGGTTTTATAAGCTAAATATGGGTCAGCAGTCCCAGTGGCTTTCAACTAGTTAATTGCAACTCACTCCTTCACTCATGCAATGTTGAAAAGTCAAATTATGAAGGGTGATGATTTCAAGGAATAAGGACAGCAGTTAAAAGTAGAAATGTTTGCAAAGGCCAAATCAGCACAGCACTCCAATCCCTCCATCCACTTCATATTCACTATTTATTCATCATTCATCCATCCCATTTCATTCTTGTTAAAACAAAAACAAAAAACAAAAAAACAAAAACAAATAGAGCATCCTCTCCATTTTCACAAATCTACCCTACTCCTTGCCCTAGCATCATCATCCAATCCCTCTTCGTCATTTCTAATCACTTCCATATAGTTAGAAGACCCTGAAAGAGGAGGACTGACTACTATAGGAAGGAAGAATGTTGATACAAGAAGGAAGAAATGAACAAATTATGTTAAACCTCAAGATGGAAGATCATTTTGAGATAACTCCAAGGCCATTAGGCAGTCACCTAGGCCACAGCAGAGAAGAAGAAGATAAGCTAATGGTCTCAAGAAACAGTCATTTTCTTTGCACAAATATGTTTTTGGGCTTGTCCTTGCAGAACTTTCAGCCAATATTCTTAATGCACAAGAGAGAGGCCACCATGGCGATGGATGAGCAAAATGAGGTCACAAAGTTGCTCAATGGATGAGCAACACTTTCAACAGGGGGTATGATGGACCTCTAAATTAGACATAAATTAAAGCCCATGCCTCTAAATTAAAACATAAATTATGGCCTATGACCATCCTTCAGCACATTAAACCTCTCTTTCTACATTAGATAATTATTTTTAACTCTAATATATTCATTAAGAATGTTTATGAATAATTGGATATTTGTGCCTAATATAATTTATTTTTGTGGAATATTATGAGAATATTGGGTAGATTATGAAGATTTAGAGGAGGAGATAATTTAGGGACTTGTTCCCTACTACGGGAGGATCAATAATAAATAATAAATCAACAAGATATTATGGAATTATGGCACAGATTGTGGAACTCCAATGATTGAGAAAATCTAGGAATGTGTTCCACTAATCAAGGGACCAGGTCCACTAATCAAGGGACCGGATCCACCAGTCAAGGGATTTTGGTGGGGAAAGCTTCCTCCATTCATTGGGAATGATTCCTAATAATTTTTTATAAGTACCAAGTCGAATTTGCCTATACGGAGAGATTTTCTATTAGTGTTATTGTGGAGAGAGCTTGTATTTTTGCAGCTCCACTGTGTTTTCTTGCAATTATGTAATTATATTGATGAAAATAATGAATATTGGTGTCATGTTCAGCTTATAAATCTTGTTCTCCTCCATATAAATTTGATTTTCGTTGGGTTTGGTCATCCCAGAAACCTCAAATCCCTTTTATATCATTTTATTTCCTTCTTTTCACTGCTTATTCACATGCATCTCTAGTTTTTATTTCTTTATATTTTCATTTAGTATTAATGATTTCTTGTTATAATATTGATTTAAATGGTTGATTTAAGTTCTTTTTCAAGATCACAACCATTATTTAATCCTTTCAAAATCTTTGGAAGTTCATAGTAATCATTGATCTACTTGGATTAGTCTTCTTATTCCCAAATCTAGATTGTCAAACCTCCTTTTTAGCAAAGAACAGTAAATTTCTGCTATTTTTTACAGCATGCTAACAAGCTTCAATCGAGTTGGTTCCACTTGCATTAGATCAAAAAACATTCTAGTTCATAACAAAAATTATCCCATTGCATTTTCACTTGATTTGGTTAGACATTTTTTAGATTTACTAACTTACTAGTTCTCGAATTTCTAGATTTTCAATTAGTAATGTTTTTCTATTTTTTAGCATGGGTTAACAAAGGTATGTTTGAGTGATTCCACTTAGAATGGGGACTTAATACATCCTAGTTAATAACAAATATTTTCCCATCCAATTTGGATTTGATTTGCATAGTCATTCGATGAATTATAGTAAATATGTACATCTTGTAGGAAATCACTGTAGCATCATGTAGGAAATCTTGTTTTGTGGTCGAATTGAGGAAAAAGCCTCTAGAAAGCTAGCAAAGGGTTCCTACTTATCTCCCAAGCCTTCTGACCATTCACCATCATCTCCAAGCCACCTTCCACATCACCAAAAGAGATTAGCTTTCACACTCTCACATGAAAAAAGGACCAAAAGAAAAACAGATTTATTTTATTCATTTACATGCACAACAGTAGAAAGTTTGATGGTTTGAATATGAATGCTTAAGACAGTAGGATTTCATATATATTAACTTAGCATTCTTTTGAAACAAAGCCTCTAAGAAGTTAGTTAGAAAATGATGTGTTTTATCATTTGATTTCAGTCTCTTTCCTTGTACTTTCTTTCTTGCAATAGGTTAAGGTTCCATTTCATTTTCTGCAATTAGTTTAAGATTTGACTTCAGTACATGCACTCCATTACCTCATGACAACAAAGGAATGACACATTGTATGTTGTACATATAGTGCCAATACCTCTTAAGTTTGTACGAACCCTGGGTTGATAATTAAAGTCGGTAGCCTTGGGAGTTGTAGCATTCTTGTTGCAATACCGAGGCTCATCAGCAGGTTCTCTCTACAACAACCGCTCAAACACCCATACCTAAAGGGAAACAGGAGAAGAGAGTAAGAGAAGAGGAATATTCCCCGGTGATAGAAATAGGAGCAAAAGATTTCCTAGTTTATACAAAGAAGCAAAAAACCAACTCTGCAACTATTTTTCAGCAGGACACTGAAGAACAGAAGACTATTGTAACAACAAGTCTTCATGTGTCTAGCATAGAGGAGGATATATTAATATGATCATCGTCTTCATCTACTTCCAGAAATACTAATACAAGGCAATTAAGCAAAGGAATGAAATGCTAAAAGCCTCCACTTATACGTAGTTCTGAAAACAAATAGTTGTATCTCAGGATAGATTACTATGATCATTCAACTCATAGAAGGGAAAAATGCAAATAGCATTTCTCACAGCCAAAGTACCAGCTCCCAGGTCACCTGGAGATTACAAGGAATATGTGTTCACTTTTGATACACAACATATCCATCCCATAGACTAGATGGATCTGCACAAAAAAACAAGTTATATGATGTATTCCACACCCACTAGCACTACCATGTCTGCCTCTAAATTGCAGGTATCATTATACAATACACATTCACAAATAAAGTTGGAAAGGGTTTCATCCTTAGCCAAGGATACCAAGATCAAGTCACTGAAAGAATTGATGATCAAATTGGGATACAATCGCAAAGATGTAAAGGTAGCAGAAGAGTTGGTGAAAAGAAATGATGTTGATATAGTAGCATTAAGGAAACAACTAAAACAGCCTACAAGAGAAGATCCAAAGGCTAAGGAAGTTGGAGAGATGGAAAAGAAGAAAGGAGTTATATTCTAGATAGTCATTGAGCATAACAATCAGATCAGGAACATGGAAGTAGAGATGGAGAAACGCAGGTAGCACAATTGGCCATAGTTCCACTTACAATAGTCCCAATCTCAATGACCACAACTCCAGGAGAATCTACATCAACTTCAGCACCAGCATAGACATCAGATTTTGCAAGTGATCTTGTTAAATCCATGGACAATCTATCCATTCAAGAATAGTAAATTGTAAAGTTAAGAGCTCAGCTTAAGACACTATCAGAAAAGAAGTTAAAATTTGATCATTTTTATGTGGCTGAGTTGCAGAAAACCCATCAGTTAAATCTTAAAATTGAGCAGTTTCATAGTGAATCAGTTATGGGTCAAAATATGACCCAAGCCAGAGAAAATATATGGATAGAAATTGGTGAAGTCATCACGAAAATATGGCCTTCCATACAAATTAGTTTTTAGCAACAAGAATTGATATAGAGGGACAAGGAGGTAGTAAGGCAAATTAAAATATACTTGGGACAGAAGCCTCGGGATGCAACAACACTTATTAAGTTCCTGAGTTACAAAAATAGAGAAGAATTATAGACGCTGGGAATTGAAGATAGGACAGAGACCATTTTAGAAGTAAGAAGGATGCACACAAACAGGAACTTTATGCTACATCTTGACAATAAGTGTCAGAATCTAAAAACCAGCATACAGAGATTTCACAAGAAGATGACCAAAACTGATTGGTAGGGAAGATAAACTGATGAGCTTGACAGAGTACCAGGGGAAAATTTCCATTATGGCCCAAAATAAGTCAAAATTGCAGGGATAAAGGAACATATAATAGGAAAAGCATTCTTGGAGGCCTTAGATTTCGACTTGTTCATTAGTCATGAGCTCAAACATTTGTTGCTAATCAAACCAACTTTCCAGAAGTACACAAATTTTGATGAGACCTATAGAAAATTAGTTAAATTTTCTATCCCTACTGAAGACAGATGGGAGAAGCTATGTGAATTACTTGAGTAATTCTTATCTTCTACAGGAAGTAGCACAGCAAAGTTGGAGCCTCAATCATCAACAATCATCCTCAGAAATAGGGCTAGCAGTTCCAGCAGTTTGAAGATTCCTAAAATTTTGTACTATTTTTGCAATCAATTGTTAGATATTTTTAGGATCATATCTTGATTTTCGAAATTTATGGAAGAACCTGTTGTTGTTTTGGAACCAACGTTTCGAACTAACTAAGTGAGTCCATCATCAGGGTTGTCAACTGTGGGTTTGAAAAGAGACAGTGTGGATGCTTGGAGCAATTAATAGTTGATTGTTAATGTTTTAATGATAAGAATATTATTGTCGGATTTTTTTTCCTTCTTTTTTTTCTTTTCTTTTTTTTTATTTATGTAATTGATGTTATATATGTGTGTGTTGTTATTAATAATTTAATGTTTTTTATTTATTTATTTAATTTATTTTTTTATTTATTTATTTATTTGTTTGTTTACTTCTTTAATTAATTAATTAATTAATTTCTTTATTTAATTTAATCTATTCTTTATTATTTTATTTTATTTTTATTTTTATGTTTAATATTATTTTTATTTTTATTTTTATGTTCAATTATTTTTAATTTTATTTATTAATGTTGTTTATAGGTTATTTATTAATGTAGGTTTATATATGTGGGTATTTTTAATATTATTATGTTGGTTATTTTTAATTTTATTTATTAATGTTGTTTATAGGTTATTTATTAATGTTTAAATGTAGGTTTATATATGTGGTTTTTTTAACATTATGTAGGTTATTATTAGGTGAGAGTATTAAAAGGAGTGAACTATAAAGGATAGTATTAATTTTAATATATGAATTAATAAAATAATTAATTATATTTTATTTAGTTCTCAGCAAGGGTTTCCATTAACTACTTAGTTTAAGACCATCATCTATGTTCATGTTGTTTGATGATTTCTCTATTTCAATGGCTTCTTTCACCCTTATTTTTAGATAATGGTCTTCTTTGTGAATTAATTTTGCATGTTCCATGCAAATGTAGTGTGAGGAATGTGCATGCTCGCCAGGGCTGATTTTTCTAATCTATTATTTGCAATGTCATTGATGTGTTCTTTTAGCCTTATGCTCACTGATCTCCCTATTTCACCTATATATACCTTTCCACATGAACATGGGATACAGTATACTCCTTTGTGATTTTTCGGGTCAACTGAATCTTTGGCAGAATCAAGCATGTTTTTTATGGTGTTAGGGGGAGTGAATGCAACCATTATGTTATGCTTGGTAAGAATTCCATCAATTTTGTCAGTGGTTCCTTTTATATAGGGTAAGGAGATTTTAGGGTTTTCCGGGGGATTTCTTTTTTGAGTTTTATTTGTGGAATTTTTAATGGTTTTTTGGATTATGTTTTCTTGATAACCATTATTTTTGAATACTTTGAAGAGGTGGTAACTTCTTCCTCTAAGTGTTCGGGGTCACAGATTCTAGATGCTCTAGTGACTAGGCTTTTAATGACACCTACTTTTTGTTTTGGGTGGTGGTGGGAATTTGAGTGCAGATATTTGTCAGTGTGAGTCTGTTTTCTAAAAACTTGGTGGCTCAGTTTACCATTTTTCTTTGTGAGGAGGATGTCTAAGAAAGGGAGTTGGTTGTCCTTTTCAATTTCAATTGTGAATTTAATGTATTTAGAGAGGTTGTTGATGTGAGTTAAGAACTCATTAAGTTTATTCATACCATGGCTCCATTTAGCGAATATGTCGTCTACATATCATTTCCATACTTCATGGGTGAAATGGAAATAATTAAGGGCAATTTGTTCAAAGTGTTCCATATATATGTTGGCAATTATTGGAGATAAAGGAGAGCCCATGGCAACTCCATGAGTTTGCCCATAGATTTTCCCTTTAAAGCTGAAGTATGATGACTTAAGGAAGATTTTGATGAGGTCCATTGTTTTAGGGTCTGTGATTTTCTTTAATACCTCAATGGCCTCATCAATCGGAATCATAGTGTAGAGGGATACTATGTCAAAGCTCACAAGAAGGTCATTGTCAGTAATTTCAAGGTTTTTAATCCATTACGAGGGGGCGTTACCAGAAAGAGGTCGTAGTTTGTTGGCAAGGTATTTGGCTAACCAATAGGTGGGTGATCCTATAGTGTTAACTATGGGTCTTAGAGGAATACCTGCTTTGTGGATTTTTGAAACCTCGTATATTCTAGGGATGACGGCACTGTTAGGGGTTAATTTGTTCTTAATAATTATATCTAGTGAGGAATTTTTTATTTTTTTGATTACCTGCTGAAGGATTTTGGTTCTCGAATCCTTGTTCAATAATCTGTAGCAGCCACTATTGTTGAGGTGTTCGTCCATCTTCTTATCATAATCTAATCTGTCCATTATGATAGTAATGTTTCCCTTGTCAGCTTTTAAAATTATAATATTTTTGTTTTTCCCGATGTTGTTTAAAGCTATCAATTCATCTTTGGAAATGTTGCACGGAGGAGGCTTGACTTTTCTGAGGTTTTTTGCCACATCCTGTCTTATTTCTTTTGCAACATCCTAATCGACATTCTTGATCGTGACCTCAATGTTGCTTATGATGTCATTTATGGGAAATTTTGTTGGTGATATGGCATAATTTAAACCCTTATCAAGTAATGATTTTAAGTTATCATCAAGAACCAGTTGCGATAAGTTGAAAACTGTCGAATTACTATTTTTCAGGTTGCAAGTTTTTTCTTCTGCTGCCAACCAAGAGGTTTTTTCAGAGGTAGTGATGGCAAGACAGCCGATTGGATTGTAGTTTTTGAGGCGGTTGTGTTGCAATTTAGTCCATATTTTCCTATGAACGTTGTCCTGTTACGAATTTGAGAGAATGTTGGTTTTATTGAGGTTGTCGTGGGATGTAGGGGTTTTCACATTGCTTATCACGCTGGAACCTATGCTTAGGTCATGGTTTTTATTAGTGGTTTCAACTGTTTCAGTGACAGACTGTGATGTGTTGTTGTGAATTGTTATTTGTTGCTACGATTTGGAGTGCGTGTTGACTTCATTGTCATGGGAAGCGTGGGAGGATACCTTGCTTATCATGTTGGCACTCAGGTTTTTATCTATAGCTCACTGTGATTTGGCATTGCGATTTGTTTCCTTGTGTGATGTGTGGGTGGGTACAAGCATCGTTAATGCCTATATGGAGTCACTCTTCAACATCATATCTTGATTTTTAGAATCAATATATTTTGTAATATTTTCTATAAGTACTTCATAATTTGAATTATGAAGGGTTGGGATTAGTTATAATAAAGGACTTATGTTGTAAAGAAGATCACATAACTATCATTGATCATATTTCAGTAATACAGCAAAAGAAATACAGAATTCTTGTGTCAATTTCATTAGTGAGGTGCATCTTTCTCTGTTAAATGTTTTCATTGTTTTTCATATATGTTTTTGAAATCTAAATTATTCTAAGAAGAGTATAAACAAAATTTGTTTAAAAGTACACTATGTATTTGAATTATGAATAATTTGTTTGTTTTCTACTAAAAATTAAAAACAGACTTCTTAATTGCTCTGAATTTAATTGGATTGTTGAATATTTTTCTTCTCCTCCATACCATAGATCTTAAATGATCCAATGAACTTGCCTACCCTACCATGTAAGTTTTTCTCGTAAACTCTACATCTGATCAATCTAAACCTATGACTCCATTTCCCAATGGCCTAATTCCACTATCTCAACCCAACAACACAAAAAACCCAAACCTGAACATGATAACTAGCCTAATATCATCAATAAAACAAAGCTAAATCATAAAGAGAGATCCCTCTCTGAAACTCGAAGGGTTGGATTCCCAGTTTCCAAAGTGCTTCTAAGGTTACCTCTATAATTTACTCTACAACCTCAAAAATTAGAGAGTGAAAACATCCTAGCGACCATACTGGGGAAGAACATACCTTCATTTGAAATTTTATTTCCCTGGTTCCAAAAACTTTATTTCAGCAACATTTAAGATTTATTCTTCATAAATAAATGTTTTGAGGTTGTAAAATTTGTACATATTTGAAATTGTGTTTTTAATATTATATAGATAAGGCTCCTAAAATGATTCATACCATATCTCATCCAAACCAGAATCCTCCCAGTATCCTAGATAATCCTAAGAAATTGATAAGGAAGAAAAGCTTGACCGAAAGTCAAGGGAGTCACAGTTGATCCGAATTTAAACAAGAACACAACAATTTACAGATATAACCATAAATATATAAATGCAGCAAAATAACATTTTATTTCATTAATATTAGATATTAAAATATGCTGATAAACATAATGGCAATAAGACTAGCTCGGGCGATGGTAACTTATCTCTAAGAAGAGATTTGGTTGATACATGCCTCTAAACTCTATTATAATGAGGCTTGAAGGCTTATTTATTATTTAGAAACAATGGAAAATCATAAACATACAAAAACCTAACCCTAGGAGATGAAACGCCAAACTATGGGCCCCATTGGGGTAATTTGGTACATCAACTTCCCGAGGTGGTAACTATGGCATATGATCTCCATTTGACGCACATGATACCTTATTAGAAAGATATATTTGAGGACTACAACTATTGACAAAGAATACTAAGTTAAAAAATCATATTTATCGCCTGTGGTTTTCCTCAAAAAACGTCATTTATGGCCTCAAAACGGCTCCAGAAGTTCAGGACCCGAAAAACTACCAAAAATAGTAAATTGTGCTACAATTACGGAAACTGAAAAACTGAAAGAAACAATGGTGGGGATCCAAGTGGAATAGGCGAGTGGACACCAATATCCACCTGGATCATTCCTCCCCCCTTAGGAAGTAATGGTCCCCATTGCGTTGAGTTCCTCGATGAGATGAGGAAACTTCTATTGAACTTGGTTTCTAGTGAGCCACTTGCCCTAGTGAAGGAGTTGGCCTGCTTTGACAACTCGATATAGTTGGATCCTTTGTTTTCAAGTGTTCTTGATCTGTGTGTCCATGATCCAATCAATTGTGGCTTGTTCCATGCAGTCTGGGTTTAACTCTATTGGTGTGAGTTGTTCTACAATGTCAGATGTGTCCAACAATGTTGGAAAGTAGGGCTGAAGGCGGTCCACATTGAACACTGGGTGTAGATCAAGGAATGGTGGAATAATGAGCTCGAATTAATTATCCCCTACTTCCTTGCTGATGGTGTATGGCCCATTTCAGAGCGGGTGAAGCTTGTGGTGGGACTTAGCGAGGCGCTCCTTCTACAAATGTAACTAAACTTTGTCACACACCTGGAACTTGTGTGGCACCTAATACTGATCATGTCATTACTTGTACTTAGCATTTGCTCTGTCTAATATGTCATGGACCTATTGGCAAATGTGTTGAATGTGCTCAATGAAGTTGTTTTCCTTGTTGACTTCATATTAGACATGAGTCGAATCTGCCTGAGTAGTTGCAAATGGTATGGCCACATCAATGGGACATAGTTTCTAGAACCCCAAGCCCACCTGGAAAGGGTTGTGGTCAGTCAAGTTGTGGAGAGCCTGGTTATAGTTGTGTTGGACATAGGGGAGGCTCTCATCCCATTTGTGTGGATCATTTGAGTTGTACATTCACAAAATGTGTGATCATCCTGTTGATGGCCTTTTTCTGGCCATCAGTTTGGGGATGGAAAGTTGTGGTCTTAGTGATCTTGGTGTCCAAAATCGACCAGAGACTGGACCAAAATGTATTGAGGAACCTATTGTCCCAATCTGAGATGATATAATGTGGGATCCCAAAGTGTACCCACACTCGCTCAAAGAAGAGTTTAGCAGTGGCTTCTGCTGTGATATTATTCTTACGGGTTGCCATAATGCCCATCTTCAAGAATTTGTCGACGACCAAAAAAACTTAGTTGTTGACATGCTTAGTAGAAGGAATTCCTGACGTGTAATCCATGGAGATAGATTCCCAAGGTTGAATAGGGGTAGGCAGTGGAGTATAAAGGCCTTCCTTCTTGATGGTCGGTTTAGAAATGGCACAAGCAGTGCAAGATCTGATGTACTTCCCGAGATCCTACAGAAGATTCAGCTAATAGAAATACTTCTGCAATACTTCCATTGTTTTCTCGACCCTGAAATGCCCAGCGACCCCTTTGTAGTGCGCTTCCCAAATCATCTTGGCACGCTCGCTTGAAGGAACACAAAGGTGTCCCAGGTGGCATAACAGTTCATCCTGGAGGTGAAAATTTGGAACTTGATAACCGTTCAAGAGCTTCTGGTATGTGTGGTCGAATTCTGGGTCACTTTGTAGAGAAGTGGCCAACTAGAAGTATCATGCCCACAAGATTCAAGCACGGTGGTTAATGCCATGATCGGTGGTCGATTGAGGTAGTGTACAAAATTATTAGTGTTTCCCTTCTTGTACTTGATATTCAAATGGAACTGTTGCAAGTATGTGGACCACTTTTGATGGAGATCATTCTGCAACTTCCCTTGCGTTTTTATGAACTGCAAGGGTTGGTGGTCTATGTGGATGAACGTTTCCTTCCCCAAAATGAAATTCTTCCATTATCAGTAGGACTGCATCATGGAATACATCTATTTCTCATAAGTAGGATACTTTAGGACTTTTCCTGAAAGTGTCTCACTCTGATATTCCACTGGATGTCCTTGTTGAGTAAGGGCTGCCCCAATAGCATAGTCAGAGGCATCTGTCTTGATCTCAAATGGTTGGTGCAATTTTGGTAATGTGAGCATTGGTGTAAAGCAGAGGAGATGTTTCAACTTTGTGAACGTCTTCTATTGATATTCAGACAAAAATAATTTTTCTTTCATGCCTCCGTTGGTGACTTGACTCAAGGGCCAAGTGATATGAGAGAACCCCAACATGAACCAGCGACAAAAATTGGCAAGACCCAGAAAGTTGTGGAGCTTTGTCAGATTCGTTGGGGCTAACCAATCCCGAATGACTTGGATATTGATCGGATCCACATGCACCCCCCGTTCATCAATAATGTATCCCAAATACTGATCTTGGGTCATTCCAAAAGTGAATTTCTCCAAATTGGCACATCATGTTGCCACAGTGTTTCGAGAACCTATCGGATGTGGTGGAGGTGCTCTTCCCAACTTTGGCCGAAGACCAGGATGTCATCCAAGTATACCACTAAAAATGAGTTGGTGAATCACTACAAGATGTCATCTATTAGCCTCATGAAGGTTGCAAGAGCATTCATCAACTCGAAAGGCATAACCAGCCCTTTGAAAAGGCCCTCCTTGGCTTTAAAGGCATTCTTTCACGCATTGGAGGGTTCGATTGGTAACTGGTGATATCTGGACTTCAAGTTGATCTTGCTGAAATATTTCTCCCCCTTGAGTTTTTCGAGAAGTTCATCAATATGTGGAATCAAGTACTTGTTCCAAACAATGATCTTATTCAGTGCCCAATAGTTGATACAGTGTCTCCAAGTCCCATCCTTCTTCTGTACCAATGCGATCGAGCTCCCACGGGGCGATGAACTCAGCCGGATGTGACCTTTCTGCAGAAGCTCCTGATCTGCCTCTTGAATTCTTCATTCTCAAGAATAGAGCACCAATAGATTGGTCCATTGGGCAATGGCTCACCTCGGGTCAGGTCGATGGAGTTCTTAACCTAACAGTGCAGAGGCACCCCTGCGGGGGAGGTGAAGATGTCCTCATACTCCGCCACAACCTTGTCCATTTTTTGTTATCGTGTGGAGGGGCCCTGTCTGGTAGTCGTGGCCACCATATTCTTCTTTCCCTAAAGGCATATCATCAGGAAAACAACTTTCTCAGTTCTGGAAATGAGCTTACTCCATTGTTTTGCAATAACCAAAGAGAGGGCGGTAGGCAGTGTTACCTCAGGTATCCTGTACAACTTATTTTCCAAGGTAACAATAACAGTGTGAGATCTTGACTCATACACATCATGTCACTTCCACAAGTATGGTTGGCCTAAGAATACATCACAAACATCAAGAGGAGCAATGTCACATAATACCTTATTTGTGAAGGGCTTGATGTTGTATGGAAGGAAACATTGTTGGTTGATGCAGAGGTCCCATCCTTGTTGAAGCCACCCAATGATGTACAGTTGTGGGTGTGTTGTGGTTGGTAAACCCAACCGCTTCACAACCTATGCTAAAAGAGATTATTTTTGTTCTCACTGTCGACAATGAACTGTAGCGGGGAACCCCTTACCCACATCTGGGAGTGGAAGAGGCGCTCCTCCTCCTCTAGATCTTTGAGTTACTCCTTCTGGATCTTTGTGGTGGAAATGGTGGCATTGGGCTCCACATCAATAATCTTCTTCCCTTTTCCATTCCCCTTTTCAAGTTTTGACTTAGAGTCAAAACATGCATCTGACTTAGAAGCCTTCATCTCAGCCACCAGTGACTGCTTGGCCCGACACTCACTTATGTTGTGAGTGGAGCTCTTATTGAACTCACACCACTTTCTTGTATGCTTCTTCAGCTTGGTGGTGTTTTTCTTTGGCAGGTTGTCTTGGGCCACCTTGCCTTATCTTTGTCGTTTGTTATGTGGTTTGGGGCACCTTTCCCTTGCTTCAGATTTGCAGATCCAAAGTCTCGCTTTTTTTGTTTAAGATTTTGCTCGATCTTGACAGCGTATCATTATGTCGTGCAGAGTGAGGAGATTTCCAAGAACTCCATCTCATCCTAAATGTACCTGTGTAGGAAGTTGTGGTACTTGAGTACCAGATGTTTCTCAGAATCCTTGATACCAAACTTTGTGCAAAGGGTATGAAAAAATTGGTAAATTTTAGCACATCTTGGTCCCTTCCTTGCCATAGCATGGTCCACTTTATGTATTTATCCTCATAGCTCCCAACAAGGTAGTACTACTCCTTGATGGCATCCTGGAATGAATTCCAAGTGGGTACGGCTGAAAATAGTGAGGGTGTGCTTTCATCCTTCTGCTCACGGTAGGTTTCCCACCAATCCTTGACGTGGGGGGTGGGTTTGATAAGAGAAAAAGTAATCTTTTCCCAGCTAGAAAAATCATGAACAGAAAAATATCCTTCTGGCATACTTAAGCAGTTATATATGGCATCTACATCTACTTGGCCCTCAAATATGGGAATATCAAAGTTTACTTGGATCTTAAAAGGAGTGGAGCCTCCAGAGTGGCTATTGGATGTGGATGTGCCTCTGGTGGGAGACTATTGAAGGATATGGGAAAAGTTATCCATCATCACCTTCCTTTGTTTCTCGAGGGCCTCCTTCAGAAATATTTTGATAAGATCTCCTGCTCCCTCATCTTTCTTTTCATCCCCCACAGGAGGTCGTCAAGATTTGCAAGACTGGTCTTGCAAAGGTTTGACCAGTTCAAGCCCTAACTCCTTATATCCCGACCTCGTTAGGGACATGCAAAGAAAAATAGAGAAAGAGCAGACTACTATGATATCACTGATCTAAATTTAAACAGGAATGCAACAATTTATAGATATAACCATAAATATAGAAATGCAAGAAAAATAACACTTCATTTCATTAATATCAAGTATTGAAATATGCTTACAAGCAGAATGGCGATAAGACTAGCTGGGGTGATGGTAGCTTATCTCTGAGAAGAGATGTCGCAGCTACATGCCTCTGAACTCTATTACAATGAGGCTTGAAGGCCTATTTATTATTGAGAAACAATGGAAAACCCTAAACATCCAAAAACCTAACCCTAGGAGATGAAACGCCAAACTATGGGCCCCGTTGGGGTAAGTTGGTACATCAACTTCCCGGGGTGGTAACTTTTGCATATGATCTATGTTTTATGCACATGATACCTTGTTAGAAAGATCTATCTGGGGACTACAAATTCTAACTACAAATATTGAGTCAAAAAATTATACTCAACACCGGTGTTTTTCCCAAAAAACATCGTTTAGGGCCTCAAATCGGCTTTGGAAGTTTAGGACCAGAAAAAACTGCCAAAATAAAAAAATTGTGCTACAATTAAGGAAACTCAAAAACTGAAAGAAACGATGGTGGAGGTCCAAATGGAATAGGTGGGTGGCCACCAATATCCACGTGGATCAACTGTCCTCTACCAAGAGCCAATTCTTTTCCAAAGAGTTTTGTTACCATAGAAAATATTCAATTTGATCTACCCTTTGAAATCAATTTGTTTAGAACCAAGTCTAAAAATTTTACAGCTGAAACTATCATTGATGAGTCAATTTTAAGAGCATACATATCTGAACATCAGTCTGTAGGCCAAGATTTTGAAAAATTAGAAGACCTAGTGAGTGACCTAGATCAAGATCTCCACAAAGCCTACATCCAGCAATCAGTTAAACTTTCATCCCTATCATTCTCTGTTTCTTCTCCCACCACACAATCTTTACATCACGTTTCCACTAGTTCCACCTCCTCAATAATTTCCACTACCTCTCCATCAACATCACAAAGTGTAATACAAACTCTCTTAATCCCTTCCACATATACACCTCACACAGGTTCATTATTTGTTCATCCCCATATCCAGTCATGGAGGTTCGATATGCTCCCCTGGTTTTATCTTCCCAATTACATAACATGCCTCAAGATTATCAAAGTAGGATTCCTTAGTTTGATGGCACTAGGGCCATCACTGCACAACATGTAGATAAAATGAATGACTACTTTGACCTTCAAGAGGTTGATGAAGATGATGTGAAGATGAGGATTTTTTCCCAAAGCCTTAATGGAGACTAAGAAAATGGTTTAAATCTTTACCAATAGCTACCATTAATGATCTTACTACCTTTCATCAGTCTTTCCTCAACATATGGGAAACGAAAAATAATCCCCCCAGTTTTAAATGAATATAAAAATCTAAAAAGAGGGACTAATGAAACTATTGAAGAATATTGTGATAGGTTTAATCGAGTTTATAATGCCATTCCACCTGCTATAAAAACCCCACCAAGGTTAGCCCTTACTCATTTCCCTGGAGGATTTTATGTTGACATGGCCTACCAATTAAGAGAAAGAGACCTTGTCACACTTGAAGAAATGCAAAGTAACATTATCAAAGAAGAGGCTAATTTATTAGCCAAAAAATCCAAGCTTAAAATTGAAAGAAGGGTTACCATCAAGGAGGAACCTTCCTCCTCTTCATTAGACTTAAAAATAGACAACCTAGTCAAACCATGGAAAGAATGATGGAGAGGATGACAGTGGTTGATAGAACCCCTCCTAGGGATAACCAAGAAAATTCCCAAAACAGAAATCAGAATATCAGGAGAAATGCCCCTTTGATAAAATAAAGGGAACATAGGGGCCCTAATGATCAACAACTTAGGCCTCCTTTCCAGGAAAAATATGTCGAATAAGAAGTGGAAATAGAAGAATATTCAAAGGAAAACCAAATTAATTTGTTTGGGGAGACAGAAATTGATCATATATTTTTTACTAAAGAAGAGCAAGATCAATTTATGCTTTCACAACTAGAAAAAATTCCATTAGATTCTGAATAATACAAACAAGGTTATCAAAATGCCATAATGGAAGTGCATATGTAATATAACCTCAGGAGTAGAAAAATTGTTGATACTCCTCCGAAGAAAATCTCCTATACCCCTTCCAATAAGACTACTAATAATCAACCAAAGAAAACTCAGATTGATATCCCTTCTTCTAGTCAAGCTAAAGATGTTCCTTCCTCTAGTCAATCGAAAGAAAATACTCAAAAAGAAACCATGAAAAAACAGGATCAGAACACCAAGGAAATAGGGAAGCCACAAACCTCTTTCAGCATAGAAAATGAATTGGCTACAGTTAAAATTTTAATCCCCCTCACTAAAGTGATGAATAAGAATGTGTATAGGACACAAGTAATGAAATACTTAAAAGTAGGAGAAGGAACAAATAATGTAAACCTCATTGATGACAATATTGAATTGTTGTTGGGTCCAAAGGTAGAAGGTAAACCCCAAGATGTAAATGTTCCCCCTTTCTATGTCAATCTCAATATCCTTGATAAAGTTCTTCACAATTCCATGCTCAACTTTGGTGCCTCACACAATTTAATGCCCCGAGCCATAATAGAGAAATTGAATCTTGACATTACTAGGGCATATAAAGACTTGTATTCTTTTGATTCAAGGAAGGAAAGGTGCCTTGGTCTCATTAAAGACCTCTGTGTCACCCTAGCTCAAATTCCTGACAGAAACATAGTCATGGATATCATATTGGCAAACATACCCCCAAAGCATGGAATGATACTTTCTATATCATGGGGGCAAAGCTGCAAGGCACCCTGCAACCAGATATGAGTTATGCTACCATATCTATTTTTGGTCAGCCTAGGATACTTTACAGATAAACCCTAATGAAATACATGGTTAGTAGTCAAGATAGACTAAACAACCATCCCTTGTATTTAGTCCATTCAGACCTAAACTCTTTTGTCCTGTATAATGATGGAGGTATAGAAGGAAAACTCCCTAACCTAGAAACTAATTTGTGTGAGATGGAAGAAAGCAAAACATACATTGTAAAATTGGATGAAGAAAATGAGCCTTTTATGGAACATGGATTTTTATGGGGCTGTAAGCAAGGAGGGATCAGGAGCAGGTGTGTGGGTTTTAAATTCACAAACTAGAAAAGTTAATGGACATTCATATAAAATGAACTTTCAATGTGGCAATAATATAGCTTAGTATGAAGCCTTAATCCTAGGATTGCTGCTTTTGAAAAAATTAGGTGCCAAAATAATTTCAATTCGTGGGGATTCTGAACTCATAATTAAGCAAGTCAAAGGGGAATATTCAGCTAAACATCAAAGGTTAAGGGATTATAGGAATGTTGTTATAGATTTCCTTGAACTTTTTGTTGAGTATGAGTTATTTTTAGTTCCAAGAGGTCAAAACATCATAGTTGATGGTATGGCTGCTTCAGCTAGTACTTTCAAATTGCCTTATCACCCAAGTCACCAGTACACAGTTGAAGTTAAAAATAGACTAGCTATCCCAGATAATTTCAGGTACTGGCAAGTTTTTGGTAATGATGAACAGATTGAAAAAAAATTGCAGTCAAAGGATGAATTCGAGTGTTCCAATATAGACATAGATTGTGATGTAGATAATAATGTACATAAGATAATGAATAAAGTAGAAGTGAATGAATTGGATAAAGATCAAGAACAGTCAAAAAATTTGTAGTTGAAGGATAATTTTTTGCCTGGAGGGTTAGTTACCTTGGAAGAGTTATTTGATTTTAATGATGTGGCTAAAAAACCTAACATATAGCCCACTTGAGCCGATGTGGAAGAATGTAAGATAGGAACCAAAGAAAAGCCTAAAATAGTTAAATTGTCCAAATCTTTGCCTTCACTTAAAAAATAGAAGTATATAGAGCTTTTCAAAGAATTCATATATGTATTTTCCTGGAGGTATGAGGATTTAAAGTCTTATGACACCAGCATTATACAACATAAAATTCCTATAAAGGAGGACAAAAAACCTTTTAAAATTAAACTCAGAAGGATCAACCCAATTCTTTTCCCCCTAATTGAGAAAGAAGTTAAAAAAACTGTATGATGCCAAAATCATTGTACCCCTGCGGTTTTCAAAATGGGTATCAAACTTAGTTCCTACTAGAAAAAAGGCTGGGAAGGTTAGACTATGTATTGATTTTAGAAATCTCAATAGATCTTCTCTAAAAGAAAACTATCCTTTGCCCAAAATGGACTATATCCTGTAGAAAGTAGTTGGATCAACAAGAATTTATTTATTAGATGGATTTTCTGATTATAACAAAGTTCTAGTACATCTTGATGACCAAGAGAAAATAGCATTTACAACACCCTGGGGCACTTTCATGTATGTGAAAATGCCTTTCGGTCTGATGAATGTTGAGGCTACATTCCAAAGAGCGGTGTTTTTTTCCTTTGCAGAAGAATTAGGTAGGTTTATAGTCATTTATTTAGATGATATCACTATCTTCTCAAAGACATATGAGGAATATTTTCTCCATTTAAAGAGAGCTTTCGAAAAATTTAGAAATTTTGGTATCCCTCTTGACCCTAAGAAAACGTTATTTGGCTTAGAAGAGGGAAAACTTCTTGGACATATCATCTCAAAGGATGGCATAAAATTTGACCCTAGCAGAGTAGAAGAAATACTGAAAATAAATCCCCCCTAGGAACAAAAAATAAGTTGAATCCTTTATTGGAAAAATAAACTTCCTTCTCAGATTTATACCAAATTTGGCTAAAATATTAAAAGCAATAACTGACATGTTAAAGAAGGATACTGAAATCAAATGGCATAATGATGCAAATGATTCTTTTACTAAGGTCAAGAAATCTTTAACAATTGCACCCATTTTAATAAGTCCTGATTTTACAAAAGATTTTATGTTATTCTCTTTCGCATCTGATCATACAATAGCAGTTGTGTTGGTGTAGAAGCATACTGAAGGACATGAACAACTAATTACCTTTTTCATCATATCTTAAATACAACATCATGGAAAAATAGGCATTTGCATTGGTAAAGGCACTTAAAGATTTCAAGGTTTATATTCTGGATTCACACATTATTTCATTTTCCCCAAGTGCAGTTGTCAAGGACATACCACTCAAACAGATCCAGATGGCAGAAGAGGCAAACGGATTGCCACCATTCTTTAATACTATATTGAAATCAAACCAACGAATCTTATCAAGGGTCAAGGGTTATAAAAACTCATGAAAGAGTCCAATTGTAATGTGTTAGACATACATTTTATTGCAAAATTATATTAACAGGAAAAGCAAATGACTCCACCAATCTCAGAAGTTTTCAACACATCACAATGGTATGTAGACATATATTTTGTCTTACAGAACTTATATTATCCTACTAGTTTAACAAAAACCAGAGCAAGGTTCCTTAAAATGAAATCTTTGTAAGTTTGCATCCTTAGCAATAATTTATATTAGAAATATGTTGAAGGAATGTTACTAAAGTGTTTGTTGAAAGATGAATTAGACAGGGTCCTAGAGGAATTTCATCAGGGAGACTGTGGTGGACATCTATATTGGAAATCTACATCCAATAAAATCCTTAGAGCTGGTTTTTACTGGCCTACCCTATTCTCTGATGTGCTTAAAAATGTCACCTCCTACCATCAATGCCAAATATTCGAAGGAAAAAGAAAGTTGTTTCCTTTACCATTAAAACCAATTTCAATAGAATTTCCTTTTCAACAATGGGGTCTAGACTTCATTGGTGAAATCCACCCTAGCTCCTCAGGTCAACACAAGTGGATTTTAACAGCAACAAACTACTTTACTAAATGGATAGAAGCCATTTCCACTAGACAATCCATTGATATCGTTATTACCCAATTTATAGAAGGAAATACATTATCTAGGTTTGGTTGCCCTCATAAAATCATAACTGACAATGTTGTTGCATTCAAATCCAAAAAGATGATAGATTTATGTAAAAAATATCAGATTAAGTTAGGGAACTCTACTGATTATTACCCTCAGGGGAATGGGTTAGAAAAGTCCTCAAACAAAAGTTTGGTTAACATTATCAATAAATTATTGCTGGAGAACAAAAAATCATGGCACAAAAAATCAATCAATGCATTATGGGATGACAGAGTTACTACCAAGAAATCCATTGGAATGTCACCATTCCAGATAGTGTATGGGACAGATGTTATTTTCCCAACTTCTTTGGTAATTCTGGTGTAAAACTTCTACAAGAAGCTCAAGTGGATACCAATGACATGCAAAGAAGGATAAACCAGACTATTCAGTTACAACAATCAAGGGAAGAAGTCTATCATAGAACCTAATTCACCCAAGAAATTATCAAAAGGAGTTATGATAGAAAGACTAAGGAAGATGATTTTCAACTCAATGATCTTGTTTTGAAATGGGATTCCAGAAATGAGGATAAAGGAAAACATGGAAAATTTGACAAGTTATGGAAAGGGCCTTTTAAGATTGAAACTTTCATGTGCAACAATACATTCATGTTAATCAATTTGAATGGAGAAGAGCTTCTAGGTGGACCAGTGAATGGCAGACATCTCAAGCATTATTTCCCATCAAAGTAAGTCAATTCATTCATCACCATTTTAAAATACCATTTTACTTTTATATTGCAAGAGTGTAGGTGACTATCAGCAGAAGTTGAAGCCGGCAGTGAAGGCTCTGAGCTTCTATTGATGTGTTACCATAGATATGAATAAAAGGCAGGTGAAATAGTTTAGTGGGAAGATCTTTGCAGCATGCCCAATGGATCAAGGCTACTGAATCTACGGTGTTCTTGGCACCTCACAAGGAGGATGCCATCCCCATTGGAGCCACTGTTAGGGTCCTATATTTCATAGGAGGAGTTTTTTTACCTGATGATTTTATATTTGAAAGATGTAAATAATGTTTCATGTTTGAGATTTATTTCCAAAAGAATAAAAAATATATATATAGAAGAAAGTAAAAAATGTAAGGGACAAAATAAAGGGAAAGAATGAAAAGAAAAACAAAAAATAGAAAAATATGAGTGAAAATATCCCCCCTAGATGAGAAAATCTAAATGCCACCAAGAAAAATCAGTATTGCGTCAGTTTACATTTAGAAAAATTGAATAAAGTGTGCAGTTTGTTTAAATGCCACTCAGTAAATAGGAAAATTAGAAATATTTTGGTCTAATCAAACTATTTAATCGTGATTAGGATAGGAATACAATAGGTTATATTAGTGAATGAATTAATCACTTGGTTTAATCATGATTAATCAATAGGAAAAAATCAGTAAAAAAATTGCTCTGCTAGTTCAAATGCAGCATTGAATTGTTTCTAAATAGTTTTTGATTAACTTTACCTTAAGTAATGGTTAATCACGCATTAATGTGCTTGTAATAATGTTTGGAATTTGTATTTTAGCCTAATTTTGCACATTCGAATCAAATGGATGTTGAGATCATCTCCCGCCCAGATCAATGGCAGGGGAATGTTTTCGGGCCCCCTCAAGCTCAACTCCACCTTTTCCATGCGGGGGTTTAAATCTCCTGCTACGTGGCACCCTTTCGACATTTTGTACTCCCCCCCCCACACTTTCCTCTCATCATGCGCCCCCCCCCCCCCCCCGAAAAGTCTTATGTTGTTGAATTTTGTCGCTTCCACTTCCACTTCACCACCCGCCACGTGGACCTCCTATCCCCACCTTCCATCAACACCTACATGACACGAGATACCTCCAACTTCACCATACTTATCACCTCAGCCTAACTTCCCTCCACGTGCTATCTTCCACCTCATCCTTGCGACTACTCCCCCTCTCTCGTGACTACTCCCGACCGTTAAACTTATCCTGTTGACCCACTTCCTCCCAATCTTATGCTGCCATCTGGCGCCCCTCTCGCCATGTTAGCAAGTTGTTATTGTAGTAACTCCCTTCCGCTCCATATGCAATGGACCCGCTCCCCGTTAGGGTAAAGTATTAACGGTTAATTGGGAAATTTCTCTATATAAATTCTCTGAAACCATAAAACTTATTTATTTCATTGTGTCATATGATCAGCAGCATGTTACATATTCTTAAGCCACAACAGTGCATGGTTAAATTTCCCAGCCATTACTATTTCAAACTGTCATCAGGGACCTAATTCTGAATTCCTCTGTCATTTTTCTACTCCATGTAATCCTGAGCTTTTCTCATCTCAGTAAATTCACCATGCTGCCTAAAATGAAATTCCTCAAAGAAAAGGGAAAGAAACCAAAAGAGAACCCCATGTTGCCCCCACCTATGGACTTAGATCATGTACCCTTATTGGACATGCAATATATTATTGTTGAAATCAAATGTGAATTTGACTTGTTCGAACTTCATAGTTGGTGAAAACAAAAATTCCTTGACCAAGAGATGAAATTAATCAGTGGGAGTCTACCCTAACTCAGTTCATGTTCCCACAGACCCATTTTTTCCCTGAGTTAGTTTCCTAGTGTCAATTGAGTTATGTCCCCTCTCAGAGAGCTATCTTAAGTCGCAATGGTGAATTTTTGATAACTATCACAAACAAAGCCATATCCCAAATTCTCCTAGTAAGAATCCTAGAGTCAGCTAAGCCACTATCAGTAGACTCTCTCAAAGAGCTCTACAAGAATTTAACTTTTCCCCAAAGATTCAAGATCTTTGAAGTTTTTCTGCCTGCAGATGCCCAATTACCAAAAACAAACCCTCCATGTTAATATTCCATGTTCCCTAAGGGAACCATGCATATTATTTACATCATCTATTACATTCTTAGTTATCATTTTGACCAATTGGTTGTTGAGGCCATTGTTGACTTCCTACCAATTTTCACCACTGGTGAGAAACCAATCATTTTTAATTACAGTCAGTTTATTGCAAAGGTTATGCATGATCAGTTTATCAAATTTTCTACAGAGGGAGCTTTCAAATACTCCTTTGTTTTAGTGTACATGTTTATTTATCAACAAGAAGACAGATTCCCTTTCACCTTGCAAAAGATGGATGAGCAGGGTAATGCTCAGTGAGTCATACAATGGACATCCTTAGTGAGAAGGAATTCCACAAAATTCCTTTTCACAAACTTTGTGGACTAGTTCTTATACACATTGGCATGTCTCCTACATAGTAATGTGGATCCCAGGATAGGTGAAGACATTTAGAAGATTCTACATCTCAATGGTCAAGTATAGACAGGGGACTGGTATCTTTATCAAACCTACACAGAAATTTAGATATATGGGTGTGAGTTGCCACCCTACAAACTGCCCAAATTTGTGCCTGTGAGACTTTTCTCATTAGAGTACATTCGGAAGATGATTCACATGGATGATCTACATTTCGTGGAAGCCCAAAAGAAGGCCAGTTCAAGATTATTTTAAACTAGAGTAGGACCTTTTGTCTGCAATACCAGATCAGTTGGTAAGGAAGTCAATTTGTTGTCGAATCAAATAAAACTTAAATTGAGTGTCACCTAGTCTTATGACCCTTTTGGCTTGATCTCAAAGCTAAGGGTGGAGCAAAATACCAAACCTTATTCACATACTCCTCAACTATCAATCGAGTAATACATGAGCCAGACTCAATTGGTGGAAAACACACTGCAGGAGGTAGAGGAGTAGGTTCTCTCTACAACAACTACTCAAACACCCATACCTAAAGAGAAACAGGAGAAGGGAGTAAGAGAAGAAGAATATTCCCTGGTGATAGAAATAGGAGAGAAATATTTCCTAGTTTATATAAAGAAGCAAAAAACCAACTTTGCAACTATTTTTCAGCAGGACACAAAAAACAGAATACTATTATAACGACGGGTCCTCATGTGTCTAGGAGAGAGGAGGATATCTTCATAGGATCATCGTCTTCATCTACTTCCATAGGTCCTCTAGAGACACCAAATATAGTCAATTTTTTCCAAATGAAAGGAAATTAAGCAAAGGAATGAAATTCTAAACGCCTCCACTTATACGCAGTTCTGGAAACAAGCAGTTGTATCTCAGGAAAGATTACTATCAGCATTCAACTCGGAGAAGGGAAAAATGCAGATAGAATTTCTTGAAGCCAAAGTACTAGCTCCCAAGTCACCTGGAGATTACAAGGAATAAGTGTTCACTTTTGATACACAGCATATTCATCTCATGAACCAGATGGATCTGCACAAACAAACAAGTGAGATGATGCATTCCACACTCACTAGCACTTCCATGTCTACCCCTAAATTTCAAGTATCGTTAAACAATACACAATCACAGCTAAAGTTGGAAATAATTTCATCCTTAGCCAAGGATACCAGGATCAAGTCACTGGAAGACTTGGTGATCAAATTGGGATACAATCCCAAAGATGTAAAGGTAGTAGAAGATTTGGTGAAAAGAAAGGATGTTGATATAACATGATTAAGGAAACAACTAAAATTGCCTACCACAGAAGATCCACAGGCTAAGGAAGTCATAGAGATGTAAAAGTCAAAAGAAGATATATTTTGAATGGTCATTGAGCAGAATAGCTAGATCAAGGACATGGAAGTAGAGCTGGAGAAACTTCTCAAAGAGAAAGAGAAGGCAGCACAGTTGTCCATAGTTCCACTTACAGCAGTGTCAATCTCAGCAACCACAACCCCAAGAGAATCTACATCAACTTCAGCACCAGCATAGACATCAAATTCTGCAAGTGATCTTGTTAAATCCATGGATGATTTTTCCATTTGGGAGCAGGAAATTGTTAAGTTAAGAGCTCTACTTAAGACACTGTCAGAACAGAAGTTAAAATTTGATCATTTTTATGTGGTAGAGTTGCAGAAAACCCATCAGTCAAATCTTCAAATTGAGTAGTTGCATAGTGAATCAGTTATGGGTCAAACTTTGACCTGAGCTAGAGAAAATATATGGACATAATTCGATGAATCCATCACATAAATATGGCCTTCCATACATATTATTTTTTAGCAACAAGAATTGATATAGAGGGCCAAGGAGATAGTAAAGAAAATTAAAATGGACTTGGGACAGAAGCCTGGGGATGCAATAGTAGTTATAAGTTCTTGGATTCTAAAAACAGAGAAGAATTAGAGAAGTTGGGAATTCAAGACAGGACAGAGACCATTTTAGAAGTAAGGAGGATGCACACAAATAGGAACCTTATGCTATAGCTTGACAATAAGTGTCAGAATCTAGAAACCAGCATACAGATATTTCACAAGAAGATGCAGGTGTTGAAAAAGAAAGGTCTACCAAAACTGATTGGTAGGGAAGATAAATTGATGAGCTTGATAGAGTACCATGAGGAAATGTCCACTATGGCCCAAGATAAGTCAAAATTTGTAGGTATAAAGGGATGCATAATAGGAAAATCATTCATGGAGGCCTTAGATTTCAACTTGTTCATCAGTCATGAGTTTAGACATTTGTTCCTAATCAAACCAACTTTCCAGAAGTACACAAATGTCGACGAGGCCTATAGAAAATTAGTTAAATTTTCTATCCCTACTAAAGACATGTGGGAGAAGCTATGTGAATTACTTGAATAATTCTTATCTTCTACAACAAGTCAAATAACGCAGCAAATTTGGAGCCTCAGTCATCCTCAGAAATAGGGCTTATATATCCAGTAGTTTGAAGATTCCTAAAATTCTCTACTATTTTTGCAATCAATTGTTATATATTTTTAGGATCCTATCTTGATTTTTAGAATCAAGACATTTTGTAATATTTTCTATAAGTACTTCATAATTTGGATTATGAAGGGTTGGGATTAGTTATAAGAAAGGACTTATGTTGTAAAGAAGCTCACAGAGCTATCATTGATCATATTTAAGTAACACAATGCAAGCATTACAAGATTATTGTGTCAATTTCATTGGTGAAGTGCATCTTTCTCTGTTAAATGTTTTCATTATTATTCATATATGTTTCTGAAATCTAAATTATTCTAAGAAGAGTATGAACATAATTTGTTTAAAAGTACACTTTGTATCTAACTTATGAATAATTTCTATGTTTTCTCCTGAAAATTGAAAACAAAATTCTTAATTGCTCTGCTTTTAATTGGATTGCAAAATCTTTTTATTCTCCTCCATACCATAGATCTTAAAGGATCCAATGAACTTGCCTACCCTTCCCTGTAAGTTTAGCCTGTAAACTCTGCATTTGATCAATCTAAACATGTGACTCCATTTCCCAATGGCCTAATTCCACTATCTCAACCCAACAACACAAAAACCCCAAACTTGAACATGATAACTAGCCTAATATCATCAATAAAACAAAGGTAAATCATAAAGAGATATCCCTCTCTGAAACTAGAAGGGTTGGATTCCCAGTTTCCAAAGTGATTCTAAGGTTACCTCTATAATTTACTCTGCAACCTCAAAAATTACATAGTGATAACAGATATACTGATTTTTATTGGGTTGGTAACTCTGTTTATATAAAGGACACTTCTAGGTGTTGCTTTAGCTTGGGATTTTCCATGATCTCTTGGATGAGAAGAAAACAGAACTCTGTTGCACTGAGTACGATTGAAGTTGAGTACATTGCTACTAGCATGGCTAGCTTTCAGGCAGTATGGTTGAGGAAGCTCTTTGGAGAAATATTTGAGCAAGTTCCAGACACAACAATTATATATTGTGACAATAAGAGTGGGATTCGTCTTACAAAAAATCCTATGTTTCATGACAAGTCCAAGCACATTGAGATCAAATATTACTATATATAGGATATGGTGCAGAGAGGCGCAGTGAAGCTCCATCATATTGTGACTGATGATCGTATAGCTAACATTCATACCAATTCTTTATGGTAAGGAAAGATTTTGGTTTTTAGAGAGCAACTTGGACTTATGGACATGACCCTTTCAGAAAGCGGTCACAGCTAATCGAGAACACTAAGCTACCTTTCCCCCCACCATATCTCACAGGATTAAGGAATTGTATTAGAAATCTCCTGAGGATTAGGGACCCCTTGTGTAGTTTTTTCCACAAGAGTAGGCCTTACTATGCATCGACCCATAGTCTAGGACATGGGAAGAACCACCTATATGGCCAATAGGTGTAGTGAGACTTGTCTATGTAACTTGTCTAAGATGAAAATGTTCCACCAGTTGACATTTAATGATACTTGGATGTGTGAGATCCTTTTCATGTGTTGACAAGTGTATCCCACAAAGCAGTGATGAGCCTTGGATGTGAGAGATCCTTATCATGTGTTGACAAGTGGATCATCTTATCCAAGAAATGATGAGCCTTGGATGTGCGAGATCCTTGCCATTTGTTGAAAATTGGATCCCCCCAAGAAGATATGAGACTTGGATGCGCGAGATCCTTCTCATGTGTTGACAAGCGGATCCCCCCAAGCAATGATGAGCCCTGGATGTGCAAGATCCTTGTCATGTGTTGATGAGTGGATCTTCCCAAGCATAGATAAGCCTTGGATATGTGGGATCCTTGTCATGTGTTGACAAGTGGATCCCCCCAAGTAGAGATGAGACTTAGTTGTGCAAGATCCTTTTCATATGTTGGCAAGTGGAATTCCCCCCAAGTGAATATAGGGTGATGGATGAATCTCCCCTATGATGATTCTTCTTCATTAGAGTGGGACATCATTATTCCAAATGATACATAGTAGAGATGAGCAAAGATGAGCAAAAAAAGAAAAGATATTTATTGCATAAATAAATTCCCCCTAGATGAGAGGGAATGTTGAAAATTAGCAGCTCAGGGATGAATTTCTAAAAATAGAAAGTCTCAAGTATGACTTTTAAAAATAGTAAATCACCTTGAATTAATTAGTAATCAAGTATTGTTGATGGAAAATCCATTTGGATCACTAATCAGTCCTAATAAATCAATTTTGACTTAATCATCAATATTATCATTAATATTATTATTCTTATTCTTATGATATTATTATATTATTATTAAAAAGTAATTCAAGTCTCTCAATCATGAGACTCAATCATGTCATATGTAACTCCCCTCAGGTAATGCATATGTTACACTCTCTCTCTTAATGGATTCATTCCTCTCTCCCTCTAATGCTCTTACACGCCTTTTACACTCTCTTACACACTTTAATGACTCGTCATAAAAATATTCCTCTTACACCTCTTTAATGCATAAGTTACACTTCTCTCCTAAACGTATAAGTTACACTCCTCTCCTTTATGGGATAAGTTACACTCCTATTTTGGCATATGTAATTCCTCCTCAAAGCAGAGGAGTTACTCTCTTATGAATTCGACCTCCTTGCTCTTCCTATATATTTGTGCCTCTCATCCTCACTTGATACACTTATTTGTGCTTGTGAAAGGATAATTTTAACTTGAGAAAGAAAGAGTTGGAGAGTCTAGAGGAAGATTGAGAGAGAGAAAGAGCAGATCTTGGGGAGCCAAAGTGATTTGGTGTTTGCATCAGCTACTGTTATCAAAGATATTCTTCATATTTTGGTGAAATTTTTCATTCTCTCATTTTACTTTCTATCTCTGCTGAACAATTGATTTCTAATAGAAGAAGAAGCCGGTTGGGTTTTCCCATTGTGAGTTTTTCCCTAGTCATTGACCTAACTTCTTCGTGTCTCATTGAGTTCTTGGTTGTCTTCCATTGTGCATATGTTTTAAGTTCTATTTACAATTACTTAACTTATTTTGTAGCATAAAGAAGTTTTGGATTTAAATGATTATAACAGCATAGAACATCAGAATTTAAACAGAGGTGATAGTGGAATCCACCTCATTATTGTTTCTTAGTCTGGTTTTTTGTCTTCTGAGGCCTCTCACAAGAACTTTTATATTTGGAGGCAATAAAACACACAATAGGCTTGTCAATCCGTAGTAAAAATATCCAATGCACTACAAAAGGATGAAACCTGAAAACTCATTCTCCAGTTATACTACATCATGAACCAAGGGTTGAAACTTAGAAGCTTTGTATACATCAAGTTTAAGAGGTACTTGAAATGGGGTATTTAAGGGTTGTAGAGTATTATAAACAAGAAAAGGTGTCTTTTGGTCATGCATTAAGGGTTGCACTTGCAAAATATAAAATCCTAGGTGGGATGGCTCTATGGTCCAAGCTTGTATGGTGTACTTCATTTGCCATATTATAATCATGATATCTAAATGAACATAAAGTAAACATAGCATTTTTCCACACCAACTTATTTTTATTTGTGCCACAAATCCCTAACCATATTACATATTACGTCACTAGGAGTCCTTTTTCTATTATGGATATTTTTTGGTTTCCTAATAGGTTTTTAATCTAACAGCGATAATTATGCTCTCCCAATTATATGAATTGATGTCTTTTTCTTGTGTACAACAGAAAACCTATAGTTGATGAAAGATATTATAAATAGACCAAAAACACACAAACATTAGGTTTCCTTTCCAATGAAGCCATAAGTTTCTATCCAATAAAATTGGATGCTTCCTTGAAGGTATTAAACAACAAAAATAATATTCAAAATTGTTGGCATTATGACTAATGTGTTGTCCTTGATGGAAACCTACTTGATAAAGATGTCAAAATGATAGTTATGCAGTGTGACAGAGAGAATGGACGAAGGTTGCCCTTGATGGAAACATACATGATAAAGATGTCAACGTGATGGTTATGCACATGCTACAAGTGAGATGGAAAAAGGAATACCAGTGCAAAGACAGAAAGATGATAAAGGTGAAGTTTTTGAAAGTATACGTGGGTCCTGTGAATAAATGACACATACATACGCAGGTATGGTGAATAAAAGTCGCATACAATTTCCACACCATAATATTATGAATATTATGGGTCTTTACCATGGTATTGGCCCAGGCCCCATAGTAATGAGCACGACAACGGATATTTAATCCCGTCAAAGGATACCATCGGTATTACTAGGGGATTGGCTTAAGGTATTGGATAAGCCTTATAGTATATAACGAGATGGAGATCAAGTGTTAGTGTATGCATGTGATGGATTATTTATGAATAACTTGATATAAAATAGGTGCGCACGAGGGAGCATGGAAAGGGATCAGATCTAATAGATATGAAATGACCACATATTGGATAATATGTTTAGGGTTTATAGATTTGTGATGATGATATTATGATGTGTTTTTGTAACAGTTTGTATGCCAATATTTGGGTTTGACAAATGTTGTGTTGTGCAACAAGGGTATGATTTAGTGATTACAGATATGTACATCGGTTTTTCATTGATAAGTCATGTACATACGTGGATCTTCTTCTAACTAGTCATGTATATATTTTGTAGTATGGACAGATCTATATGCAAGTGTGGTGAATGATAAGTGCATACATACGCGAAAGTCCATTATAAGAGTCACATATATCTACTAGGGTTTTGCAGTATGATTTGTTAATGATGTCTCATCAGTTTTGTTATGTTTGTTGATGTATGTCGACGAAGTATCTCTTATGATAATTTGTGTTTGACAATTCTTGTTGGGTTGAATTGTTTATGAAATGATATGTTGATTAGGGATGATGCTACTGTGCAGTGATATGTATCTGGTTTAGTGATCGATGATGGGTTCAGTATGTGATTCAGTGATTGATTCAGTGTGACAGTGATTTAGACTCAGTTGTTCAGTATTTTGAGATTTGTATGCAGATCCTCTTAAGGAAAAATGCATACATATGTGGGTATAACTCAAAACAATAGCATATATATTCTGATATATGATTGATCAAAGTTTGTAGTAGCAGCAGTTGGTTTCTGTGATAAGTAACAGTGGTTGGATTATTGATGAGTAGTTGTTTGTTGATATGATCTATTTAGGTTTAGTTTGATCTAGTTGTATGGATTAAGATTCAGTGATTTCTTTGATGATTCAATTGGTTTAGTGATTGAGTGATTTAATACAATGATTGGTTTCATAATTTTTATTTGGCATTGGGCTTAAATGATGGTAGTGGGTCCAGTCTGAAAATATGATGAAAAGTGGCCTACAGGTTTGATGTTGTGAGTCAGTTGGATACAGTATGGAATATTATGAAATGTGTTCCACATGGATGCTAAGGGTTGGAGCCTTCAGTGAGGAAGTCAAAACTTCCTTCTAGTGGTAGCTGGTAAATCTGATCAAGGGGTTGGAGCTCCCTTTCGGTGGATGTCAGTAAACAAGAACAGGGGGTTTGAGCTCCCTTCCAATGGGTGTTGGAGAACGAGAGAAGGTTGTAGCCTTTTGTAAGTGGGTGCCTACGTATTGGTATGATTGTGCGCTAGTACAAGATTGTAAGATGTTTTTCTTTATAATAAAAGATGAAGACAGAGACGACAGCAAAGGTGGTTTTCTGCCACACTGGGTTTCCACCTAAAAATCCTGGTGTCCTCATGTGTTGATGTGTTTCTTATGTGTGATGGTTTATTATGTTCTTACTTTTCATGGTTATTGTTCAATTAAAGGCTAATTAAGTAATGACACACTGGTTAAAGTAGAACAGATGATATATGAAAAGTTAGCTAACTGAATATACATTGTTTTCCTTCATCATAGTTGTGTACATACTCTAGTTTACTTAAGAATCAGTAGTGTACATAAATATGAATAAGAAATTGAAATGTTTAAGTGATTTTTAAAATATTGATTCAACCCCCCCCCCCCCCCCCCCCAACCCTCAATATTTTTCCCAACAATTGGAATCAGACCAGGTCACTTAAGTTGAAGCTTAACCACTTGGAATGGATAAAGAATGATGGGAAAGAAGAAGATAGCTCGAAGGAAGGAGACAGAAAACTATATATCAGATGCAGTGACAGTTATAGATGTCAACGAATACTTAGTTTTTGGAGCACCCCACTTTCTGTTGATCAATAATGAAGAAGATGGTAAAGAATTATCAAGTACGGGTTGTTGTTCTAATCGTGGTCCGTTTCCTTGTCTATGTAATAATGATGATAGTGAAGATGACAATGAATCAACTGAACTTGCACTCATGGTTAAAAGTGAAAGTAAGCATTTGAAACAGATTCAAAAACGATGGCCCTACAAGCAGAAGAACAAGGCAAGTTAGAAACAATGGACAATGAAGGTGTACATATGCTAAGTAATGATAATTATCAACAATGGAAATAAAATATTAAGTCTCATCTAATGAACCTTGATGTTTGGTATTTAGTATGCTATGTCTTCACCAAAATTCTTCCATCGGACGAAGAAGAGCAAAAGAATAGTAAGGCATTAAGTGACATCATTAGTAGCATACCCAAATTCAACATTAAATAGGGTTCTATATTATGCAACTACAAAGGAAGTATGGGATAAGCTACAGGAAATCCATAAAGAAAAATCAAAGCAAGGTTGTTCATCAGGAGAACTATCAGGTAATCTTTCTAACAATATGTCAAAAGATGAACATGATGGAGTTACTGATTCAGAAGAAGATGAGTTAGAAGAAATTTGTAATCTTAGAAGAAAACTTGATCTTGCATTGAAAAATACTATTAATCTTAAAGATAATTTGTAGGCATATGATAGCAGGGATCATATTAAATCAGTAAGCGTTGCAGTAGAATCTAAACAATATTGCGAAGGCCTTGAAGCAGATATTGTTTCTCTAAAAGCAAATATTGAAAAGTCAAACAAGCAAAATGAAGAGCTACTTCAAGCATTTGAAGAACAAATGAATGGGTCGAAGGAAGAAATTATCAACTTAAAGGAGTAAATGGAAGAAGGAAGAAAGGTTGAAGAATGAATGAGAAAGTAGTTTCTTGAAAAGGAAAAGCAATACCAAATAATGGAGATCGAGGTAAACTTTATAAAAGGTAAAATAGACGAAAATGATAAACATTTGAGATTTCAAAATAGTACTAAGATTTTGGATAACATTCTTAGTAGTCAAAGGTCTCTTTCCATTAAATTTGGTCTAGGTTTTCATGAAACTATTAAATAATAATCTAATTCACAAGCTAGTGCAAGGAATCTAAAGGATAACAATGCAAAACATGAAGTGCTCAATAAAGAGATAAGAAGTCAACCTGATCAACAACGAAGGAATGTGAATCTTCAAATGAAATCATTTGTTCCTAACTATAGAAGTGTTAATCAATTCTCTCCTCTTATCAATAATGTTGAATGCTTTATATGTCATAATTATGGACATGTTGCAGCCAGTTGTAGAAGCAGATTATTTCAAGCAAGGAGTCATCTCACAAGAAGTACTTCAGCTCCCAGGTACTCACGTTAATTCTTCAGGGAATTTTGTTTTACTTGCAACGTATTTGGTTACAAAGCTATTGATTGCAATAGAAGGAATATGAAACAAAAATATTATGATTCCTCTGCTCCATTTTTTGGCCATATAATATGTTATGCTTGTAACAAGTTTGGTCATATAGCAAAATAATGCAGGGACAAATCAATGGATTGCCACAGACACCATGGCAAGCAATCATATAAGAATATTAATGTCAAAAGACCTGAGAAAGATGGAACCACCAACATTTCGCATAATAAGAAGAAAGAAGAAGAACAGATAAGGTGTGTTCCTGCCATCTGCTCATTTGAAGATGAAGATGAATGGTACATAAATGGCAAATGCTCTCATCACATGACAAGAGATAAGAACAAGTTTGGGTCCCTCGGGAATAACAGAGATGGTAAGGTTATTCTTGGAAATAATGCTCCAATGAAAGTTCTGGGAAAAGGTAGAGCCAAAATTAACAAGTATAGAAGAGCAGTTGATACCTTATTAGTTCAAGGGCTAAGTAGAATATTCCAAGTGCAGGTCAAATGGTGGATAAAGGAAATGTAATTGTGTTTACCTCAACCAAATGCAAGGTTATAGATGAAAAAATTGGAAAGGTCATAACAAGAGGATATAGAAATCCATACAACTTATATGTGTTTAAAGAAATGAATTCTCGCAGGAATGAGGAGGATAGTTCCTCTTCTTCAAATTCAGAATAAAATAAAATGGTCTATACTACAGTACATTGTTTTAAAGCTTACTTCTCACAGTGACTGCAGAAGTGATGTGAGGTACATAACCTCATGAAGAGCAGGAGATTATTATCAGGTCCTCATATTAGTGATGTATGGGGATCTATACATATGTATATCTTGATGATGATTCCCATATTGTTTTGACATTCATATTGATTATATTGCAGACAATGCATCTGATGTAGTAATAGTGAACAGGTACATACAGTACAGGCTCAGGGGGGGTTGTGGTTATAAAAATTCAGCATTTTACTTTTTGTACGCAGATTTTATGAAAGACAGTCACGTATATAAGCGAGTTTTGATCTAGAGATTTGTGTGTGTTTATCTGAGATAAAGAAACAGTGGGATAGACTCATGGAGAGGTTCTGATATGTTTCAATTAGCTATTATTTGGCTTTTTGGCTCTAACATTACAATCTATTGATGCTCATATACTACTTTGAAGTGGTATTGGCTTATGATGGTTATGAGTTGTTGCAATATGACATTGTTGCTTTGGTTCTTTTGATGGTTTTACTGATTGATGAAGATGGATATGATCAAACCTAACAGTGAATAGTTGGCACAAGTTTGGGGGGAGAATTTTCTATGCTTCTAATGGTGCATTGTTGGCATTATAATTTCTGGAGCATTCCTTGTTGCATGATGATGTTTGTGATAAGTATATATATAGATATATATATATATATATATATATATATATATATATATATATATATATAGCATTGATGATGTGTAGTTGTTGCTACTAAAGGCACATATGTTGTTGTTATTCTATCATCAATGATGATAAAGTTGCACTTAGTAAAGTTAATTCTACATTAAGAGGATATGCATGTCATGGTCCTTATTGACATTAGTTGATAATGATGAGTTTCACTCACTACTTATATGTTGTTGTCATTATATCTGCAATGATGCATAATGTGCATATGGTGCAATTATGGATGATGCATATAGTGTTTTTTTTTTTTTTCTCACATATGTTACATGGTGATGATACATGTATATGTTATGCTACATATGGTATGTTACTCGAGGATTGTGGCTCTTTGTATGTAGAGTATGTTGATCTTGATTATATGAGATCAAGGAGATGGGTTACTAACAAATCTTGATTGAACAATCTTATGTCTAGTTCATGATGATGAGTTCATATTATTATCTTTATGTCATAGGTTATCAATGATGGATGGTTACTTCAGTTGCATATTGGTGAAGTTGTTTATGGTGTGATCATTCTACTTGCATAAAGATAATGGGCCAAGAGAATGATATTGTTGCCTATGAATTATAACTCTTTATACATGAAGAAAAAGCAAGGTACGTGAAGACAAGAGGATGGTTATTGATATATTGCTGCTATAACTACTTGATGCTTGAAAGATTTGGTCACATGGTGATGTTGATGAAGATTGATGCTACATTGTCCTATCTTACTTTATGACGATATTCTTGGTTCTCACATGTTGTTGATGCATGAAGAGATATGTTGTTGTGTTGCAAAAGATCTATATATCTTTGATGTATGTGGATTGAGGCTCCTCCTACAAAGGGAAAGAGAAATTTGACCTTGATGAGGTCAAGGGGACGAGTTGATAACAGAGCTCTATAGAACAATCTTATGTTGTTGCTACAATTTGGTAATGTTGCATACTTGGAAATAAGATGATGATATTGAAGCTACATTGTCTTAGCTTTGCATATTGATGATGAGGATGTGCATGATATTCATGTTGTTGTTATGATCTTGCTACCTCATGGTTGAGGTCCTTGTCTTTGGTTATAAATGTAATATTTGCCTCTTAATGTTAAGGTCGTGATGTAATAATTGTAATATTTAGTCATGTTTGGATTATTGCGGGTCAAGTCAATTATGTATATAATCCCAATTTGGGCATTTGATGTAATGTTGAATCAAATATGTAACTCCGTTGTGTTGGGTGATTGATGTAAGTATGAGACCTTGGTGATAGGAAAGGCCATATTTGGTTGAGTCATAGAGTCATGTACTTCTTTCCAAAAGTTTCAACTTCTAGAGCCACTCTAAGGCCTCGTAATGGAATTTCTGGAATTATTGTTAGCAATGAGGATTAGTTGAGCCCAAATGTTGAGATAATTGATCATAATGACTTAGCTCAATACAATTCTTCTTAGGAGAATATTCAAGAGGACTTGGTAATCAAAGGCTTATTGGTCCCTCTTGCTTCCAAGAAGGTGGAACCAAACTTGGATATCATTAAACAGCAAGAGGTGATTGATGGTCTAGGCACGTTGACTTATCAATGGGACACAACAGAAAGAATTTGGAGCATGACTTCTTGTACTAAATCTCTTCTAAGTAAGGATCCTAGGCCTTTCTCCTAAAATTCATAATATCACTCCATAGGCTTGGTGCCCTAAGTTGTCCCATACTCTTTTTCCCAATGGTTAGCATTTGGGGCATGACAATGGGTTGGGGAGTAGTCTCACTTTCTAGGAAGTCTTGCCCATTCCTATCCATTCCCATCTAGCTCCTCAATTTCTTCTAGTTAGGATCCCTATCTTTTTAGGCCTAAACATAATGTGCAATTGTCCTGAGGACTGGGATTAGATGTGCCACTTGATAGGGGTCCTAAGAAGATGGGTCAAAAATATCATATTTGAGATACATGAGAGCAGACAAAGTATCATTTATGGGGTCCTTAGAGCTAAGAAGACCCAGTCAATTGTTTCCTCGTGAAGATCATATCTCTAAATGTGAGGGGATTAGGTGGGAAGCCCAAAATATTTTACCTGAAAAGATTGTTGGTATAAGACTTCCTGGATGTGGTTTTTCTATAAGAGACTATGGGTTGTGCAAATGAGTTAATTAAATTTCCTCATAAGCATATCAGAGGATGGCATTTTATCAGGCCTTACTCTTTTGGGTACTTTTGAGAGGATTAATTATTGGGTTCAAGGACACACTTATCATGAATTTTCTTTTGCAATATCACCAGGTCTAGTCCTTGTTATACATAGTTGAAAGATTAATCTTGATTTACATCTATTGAATTTTTGTGGTCCTTACAATGATAAGGAACGTTTTTGGGGTCATATTTTCTATCTTTCATGCTTGAAATGCAGCAATCTCATTGTAGGAGGAGATCTCAATTTCATGCTTGGCCAAGGTGAAATTTGGGGCTCCCTTGCCAAAGAGGATCATTTGGAAAACTTCTTTATTGACCACCTAGAAAGAGTAAACCTATTGAGATCTCCCATACATTATCAAATAACAAGATTGGAGATGCGGGGATTTCTAAAAGATTGGTTCAATTCCTTACCCATCAAGACTTCTTCATAGTTTTTGGTCAATTCAGATCTTGAGTTAGCAAACTTCATATCCCTGTCCATTTGCCTATATATTTGGAAATTAGTAATAGCAAAATGTACTCTTGATTTCCATTCAAGTGTATTAATCAATGGGGTGAAGAAGATAAATTTAGATTGTAGGTCAAGTCTTCCTAGGTGCCCTTCTATGTGGAGGAAGATTGTTTGGCCTATGTGCAATTCGCTCATAATTTGAAGACTCTTAAGGAGAAGGTAGTCAAATGGGCCATGTGTCGAAGGGAGAAAATATACATCCAGCGTTGGGTGATAGACGCATAACTGCCTATGAGTGATTTTATGAAGGATATCAATGGATCAAATGTCACATATGAGGTCTTTAGAGTAGAGGATTAAGTTTTCACTAGATGTGGAAAGGTAATGAAGGTCAAAATGCAAGGCTTTGTGGCTAAACATTGGTGACCAAACGATAAAATATTTTTAGAATTCTATCAGCCACGAGAAGAATACCAACACAATTTGGGACTTGATTGAGGAGGACAGACTTTTGGTCAGAGGTTTTAAGGCCCTTTGGAATATATGGACCAATAATTTTAGCTAGCTTTATAAGGCTCCTATCCATTAGAATATTGATTCTATGTTGAAGGTGTCGAACTCTTTTCCTAGATTTGTGGATGAAGAAGATAATGAGTTTTCCTTTCAACTTTTGACTTTGGATGAGGTGTTGGTGGTCATTAAAAAGAAAAAAGAGGAAAATCCCTACATCCCAATGGTTGGACAAAAGAGCTTTTTTAATATTTTTTCAACATTGTGGGTGATGACCTTTTACAAGTCATAGAACAAGTTCATCTTTTTGGGCGAATGCAAGGTAGTCTCAACTCCACATTGATCTCTCATTCCTAAAGTTGATTGCCCTAAGAACTTCAAGGACTTTTGGCCTATCTCTTATATATTATAGGAGATCTCTTATATTGGACTTTTGTGTAATTGTATGTATGAGATTATGGTGAAGAGTATTGTTGTACGTTTGAAACGAGTGCTCTCAAAAATGATCTCCATGGAGCAATTTCTAAGGGGTCAATTGATACAAGAAGAGATATGGTTAACAGAAGGCGTACCTTCAATTAAAGTGGAGGACAAAGCCATTAAAGTCTTGAAGTTGGATCCGTCTAAAGCTTATGATCATGCTCCATGGACCAGCTTGAAATTTCTTTTATTAAATACTTCGTTTGAATTACAAATGGAGTGGATTATGGGGTGTGTTATGTCCTCCTGTTTTTAGGTTTTAATTAATGGATTCATATTGATGTTCTTAAATCCATCCATAGGTCTCTGACAAGGGTGCCCTCTTTCTCCATAGTTATTCCTATTGTTTGTAGAGGGTTTGAGTAGATTAACAACAAAATCCAAATAGTACCATCTTGCAAGTGAGATTGATTGGGAAGAGATTTATTTCTCACACCTCTTCGTGAATTATGCTCTTTTCTTATGTTGCAACATTGATGGAGGAGTTTATTGTAATTATCTCACAAACAAATTTTTTGGTGCTAAAGGGACGAGAGCGAATTTGGAAAAATAAGTATTTACATTCCCAACCCTATGGATGACGGCAAGAGACAAGTGGTGGAGATATTTGGTTTCCAAGCTTATTCCTTAGATGAGGGATTCAAATACTTGGGTTACTATCTCAAACCCAAGAAATATGGCATTGTGAATTAGAACTAGCTTCAAGTAAAAATGGATAGCTGAATTTATTTGTGGTGTAATCGATTTCTTTGTAAGTGGGGGTCAACTTATACTCATTAAATATGTTTTGGAGGTCACCCCAATTTATTAGTATCTAATGCCTCTTATCCCAAAAAACATTTTGAACAAGATCCAAAAGATGACCTTTAATTATTTATGGAAAGGGTCTACATAGTATCTGGGTTCACATCTAGTTAGTTGGTCACACCTAGCTCTTCATAAGGATCAAGGTCGTGTCTTAAACGATTTATGATTTTAAGAAGGCAATGGTAGGAAAGTCACTGTGGGTCTTCATAACTAAGCTTATGGGGAGATATTTTGGTTGCCAAGTATTGCCCCAAGGACTTTATGTGATTAGATTTGCAAACACCATAAGACCCCACTCAATTCTTCTAACTTGTGGAATGCAACCTCTCAAGCTTTCTCTATTGTAGGGGATCTTGCTTAGCGAGTTAGGTCCAATAATAGGGTCCAAATAGGTAAAGATGATATTGTTTGTTATTCTCAATGTTAGGGTCCCACCTTAACCCCCTTATTTATGTAGTAGGATCGAGTCATAGTTATAGTTAAGTAAAGAGTCAATAAAACCCATATTAATAATTGTAAGTGGTTAATTAGCGTTTAATGATGGGACCACAGTTAGTTGCAAATGGGCCATGGTATTAGATAGATGGTATTAATAAGAACCATGGTATTGATCCATGGTATTGCATGTATGAGTAATATATAAAGGATAGAGACTCCCTGCGAGGAGCATCGTGTCTTATTTTGTCATCGAGCTCTGCTCTCTTGGAGGTTGCCCCCTCGAAGAAGCAAGTGAACATTGCTTTCTAAATAATAAAATACTTGTTGTTCTTACTCACTATTCTATGTTCTGGGTATATTTCTTCGCATATTCGGTATTCTGGTATCGTCTTGCAAGTTAAGAGCATAACAAGTGGTATCAGAGCACTTTCCAGGGCAGGTGGGATCTCCATTTCTTAGCAAAAAAAAAAAATTGGCTAAAGACGTGTTTTGGCGTCTTTAAACCATGGGATCTGTCGTTGAGCACATAAACCTGCGGATTTGGGGAGGCATGCACGCAGGAAATACAAGAGGTGGTCACGCTTGTTGGACTCCCTTGTAACCCCTGTGGGTACCCCTTCGAGTAGTAGCGCATTATACAGAACTGCACACGGACTGTCTTCCAAGTACCCTGTGGGTATATTAGAAGCCCCCTAGCTCCTTTGAAACCTCGCCATAAATAAACCATCGGTCGTCTTGCTGCTACAGTACACCAAGAACAGCACTCAGAGAGATTACTCCCCGTACGATAGGGTAGTCGGGTTGTACGGCTAAGGGTACAGTTGATCCTCCTTAGTTAGAGCCCTGAAACATTGGGCCGAGTACTACTGTCAGACCCTTATGTATATTGCGATCTGTAGCTTCTGACACTCCTCGAGACCATAGTTCCCTTTTCTATCTTGGGATCACGCATAATCTATGCCAGATCAAATCTCGCAAGTGGGGTTTGCAGCAGCAGCAGACATCAGTCCTGCAGTTCCGAGTTAGCAGACCAGCCATTCCGATCTATTAGATCCATCAGATCCGCAATAGCAATCTGTTCTGTCGCTCAGAGCTATCCGATCAGCGATTCAGATCTCTCAGATCCACCAGATCTGAGTAGTTGTGTGGGGTTCCTATACCAGGGCATGATTTTCACAGGACTTTTGGCAGCATTGACAAGTTGAGGATTCGGCTACTATAGTGTTCCTAAGCAAGGAGTAAAACTTCGTTAGGAGTTTTCAGAAGAGAACAAAAAAAAAGGTCGGAGACCCCCCGGGGCGCTTATTGGTGATCTAGCCCCATAAGAATCAGGATGACGAGCTGAGCAAGGTGGAATTGTTAGTGAATTAAAAATATATATATATATATATATATATATATATATATCGGGTGTTCCCAAATTTCAAGTACATCGGATCAGTGCATGGTAGCAACTAGAGCTCAAGCTATGGCCAATGAGAAGATCGACAAACTTGAACAATCCTTGAAAGACATCAAAGATCAGCTTGAAAAACTAACTAACGCACTCTCTAAGGGCAAGGCGGAAGCCCGCGAGGAGGCGTATATTGGCAATGGACACAGTGAGGGTGAGTCTAGCCACTCTCTTCACCTCTGGGGAACCCACCAACAATCCCGTCCGCGACCTCCCCAGCTGGATATGCATAAATTTGATGGTTCTCACCCGGCAGCATGGGTAGCACAAATGGAGCAGTATTTCAATCTGAATTACATCTTAGATAATGAGACTCAGCTTATGGTGGGGAGCATGTACTTGGACAATGAAAAATGGCAATGGTGGGAATGACATCAACGTTGCAATGGAAGTTTTTTTACTTGGGATGCCTTAAAAAAAGCTCTTACAGAGCGCTTTGACCATGAATCTGCTTTTTTGGGTCATCTCACTAAGCTCCAACAGACTGGCACAGTGGATGAATATGTTACAGCGTTTGAAGCCTTAGCTTTCCGCACTAGGGGTCTCCCAGATGCGTTCTACATGGAATGTTTTATCAGCGGTCTTAAAGAGGCCATACAAGCCCATGTCCAACTGCACCACCCTCCCACATGATCGGAGGCTTGCAAAGTAGCTCATAACGTGGAACGTGCGTGAGCGGCCCAGTCCATTCGCCCAAATTTCACCGCCAAGGGTCGCCCCCCACAGGCTCACAGCACAACTCAAACACTTAAGGTTCAAAAGGTGTCACCTGCAGAAAAGGCCGAAAGAAGAAAGCAGGGATTATGTTACTACTGTGATGAAAAATACTCCCCAGGTCATAAATGCAAGGAGCCCAAATTCTTTCAAATTGATGCCACTGATTACAGCTCATACGGAGGAAGCCCCACCACTTGAGGAACATGAGAGGCAAAGAGGACGACAACCAGTAGGACAATGTCCCTGACGAACCAGTTATTTCGCTGCATGCCTTGGCAGGGATTTCTTCACCTCAAACTCTCAAAATCAGAGGTTTTATTAAACATCGCCCAGTAGTAGTCTTGATTGATAGTGGAAGTACACAATTTCATCCATCAAAAAGTCGCAGAAAGCAGGTGCATTGTTTTGTACGAGCAGTTTCTAACTTCCAAGTCCAAATTGCGGATGGGGGAACAATGAAATGTGAAGGCCATTGTGAAAATGTCAAACTTCAAATGGGGGATTATTAGTTGAAGACCCACATGTTTGCCATACACATGGGAGGGTGTGACATTGTCCTCGATGCTGAATGGCTTCGCACTCTTGGGCCAATCACAATGGATTTCCAGGAGTTATATATGAGCTTTAAGCAGAACAAATCGACACATACCCTCCGCGGACTCCAGGCCGGAGCTCCCTCTATCATCAGCTCACATAGGATGGAAAAATTGTTAAAAAAGGGCCATCATGGAGTTATAGCTCAATTTAATGCCATCCAAGCCATCGAACCTAATTCTCTATCGATTTATCCTGAGATGCAACAGATTTTAAATAACCATCTGCCAGTCTTTGACAAGCCTCATGAGCTTCCACCCTCGAGAGGCGAACATGATCATAGCATCACCTTGGTTCCAGGGGCCCAACCACCAAATGTGCGCCCATACAGATATCCGTTCACCCAAAAGAATGAAATAGAAAAAATAATCAAGGAACTTTTGGAAGCAGGTGTCATTCATCCCAGCGTTAGTCCTTGTTCATCACCGGTGGTCATGGTGCTCAAGAAAGATGGGGAATGGTGGATGTGTCCAGACTTCAGGGCCCTCAATAAGTTGACAGTCAAAGATAAATTTCCCATCCCAGTGGTTGATGATTCGCTGGATGAACTCAATGGGGCTCAATTCTTCACTAAGCTGAATCTTTGCTCGGGCTACCACCAAATTCGCATGAAGGAAGTCGACATTCCAAACACTGCTTTCAGAATTCATGAAGGCCATTATGAGTTCCTGGTCATGCCATTCGGTCTTTGTAATGCCCCATCTACTTTTCAGAGCCTTATGAACCACCTTCTCAAACCATATCTCAGGAAATTTGTCCTTGTTTTCTTCGATGACATCCTCATCTATAGTTGCACTTGGGCCGCACATCTTCAGCATGAAGATCTACTCTTGCAACTGCTCCGCAAGCATAAATTATTTGTCAAGATGTCCAAGTGTTCATTTGGCATGGCAGAGGTAGAGTATTTGGGCCACATTGTGAGGCGTGAGGGTGTCAAGGTGGACCCCAAAAAGATCCAAGCAATGCAGGAATGGCCTCAACCTAAGACCTTGAAGAGCTTGCGAGGATTTTTGGGTCTCACAGGCTATTATCGTAAATTTTTCTGCAACTATGGTCACATAGCAAAGCTCCTCACCAAACTCCTAAAGAAAAATTCATTCGTCTCGAATGAGGAAGCACAATAGGCCTTTACAACTCTAAAAAATGCCATGTGTTCCACTCCAGTTTTAGCACTACCTGACTTCACCAAATCTTTTTTCATTGAATGTGATGCTTTGGGTACAGGTATTGGGGCGTCTTAATGCAGGAAGGGCGACCGTTGGCCTTCACAAGCCAACAACTCAGTCGGAGGAATCAGGTCCAATCTACCTACGAGAAGGAAATGATGGCCATCTTATATGCAGTCGACACCTGGCAACCTTATTTATTGGGGCGACGTTTCCAAATCCGCACAGATCATCACAGTCTTAAATATTTTTTGGAGCAATGCCTATC
>APFE031436672.1:2645-12915 GCA_000404065.3 Pinus taeda | reverse complement strand
GCTGGGATATGATTATGAGATCATTTACAAGAAAGGGAAAGACAATAGTGTAGCAGATGCATTATCTCGCCAATTTGAGGAGGAAACTACCCTGCTAGCTATTTCTCTCCCCATTCCAGAAGGGATTGAAGAAGCTCACAGGGAATGGTTTTCACACCCCGGGCTCTCCCAACTCATTTCTCAATTACAGGCAGATCCAAATTCCACCAAGGGCTACTCGTGGCAGGATGATATTCTTCGCTACAAGGACAAATTCGTAATATCACCAACATCCACCATCAAAAGTTGCATTTTGGCAGAATTGCATTCATCTCCCACTGTAGGACATTCGGGCTTTCAGAAGACGTATGCTCGCACCAGAAGATCATTTTTTTGGACAGGCATGAAAAAGGACATTCTTACCTTCGTAGCCGAATGCAATGTCTGTTAATGCCACAAAGGGGAAACCGTCAGCACGCCAGGCACATTACAACCATTGCCCATTCCAGCATCAATTTGGATGAAGGTTTCTATGGATTTCATTATAGGTCTTCCAAAGTCAGGGAACAAGTCAGTCATCATGGTGGTTGTGGACCGATTTTCGAAGTATGCTCATTTCTGCGCTCTTCCCCACCTGTTTACACCAACTTTGGTTGCTCAATCTTTCATGGATCAGATCTTCAAATTGCATGGCATGCCCACTTCTATTGTGTCCGACCACGACCCGATCTTCACCAGAAATTTTTGGTAGGAACTCTTCAGAATACAAGGCACTCAACTAAAACTCAGTACTTCCTATCATCCGCAAACATATGGTCAAACCGAAGCTGTCAACAAATGTCTAGAAACCTACCTTAGGTGTTTCACTTCAGAAAAGCAACACCTTTGGGTACAATGGCTGCCTTTGGCTGAATGGTGGTATAACACCAACTATCATGCCACCACCAAAATGACTCCCTATGAAGCAGTATATGGTCAAATCCTGCCTTCACCTACTTCGTATCTCAAGGGATGCTCAAAAGTACAAGCAGTGGATCAACTCCTACAACACCGCGCAACCATGCTCGCCCATCTTAGAGAGAATCTTCATCAAGCTCAGAACCGCATGAAGCAACAGGTAGACCAACATTGCTTAGAGCGCCAATTTCAAGAAGGGGATCAGGTCTTTTTACGGCTCCAACCATATAAGCAAACATCACTCAAAGACAAAGGGTGTCAGAAACTCTCTCCCAAATTCTACGAACCATATCAAGTACTTCAACGCCTTGGAGAAGTGGCCTACAAGTTGGCCTTGCCACCTACTACAAAAATCCATCCAGTTTTTCATGTCTCATGCCTCAAGAAAGTGATTGGGAACAATTGCAGAATTCAGACCAGTCTACCGGAATTGGATGAAGAAGGGTCCATCTGGCTTCAACCAGAACAGGTCCTAGACACACGAGCCAAGCAACTGTGTGACCGCATGATTAAGGAAGTCCTAGTCAAATGGAAAGACACCTCTCCGGAAGATGCAACTTGGGAGCCAGCCACTATTCTGCAGTAGTTTCCGCAACTTCAGCCTTGAGGACAAGGTTAGTCTTAAGGGGGAGGGCATGTTAGGGTCCCACGCTAACCCCCTTATCTATGTAATGGGACCACGTCATAGTCAAGAAATAATGTGAATGAATATTGTATGAACAAGCATATGGCTTGTGGAGTGTTCTCCTTCCTTAAGGACTGAATGTATGGTGTTGCCCTACGTTAAGGGTTTGATATCAATAAATAATCACTTCATATCATTTCTGGGTTTATTTGCATTATCTTATATTGTCATATTAGATCTATAATATTTCTGGGTTAGATCTACAATAGAGAGGGTACCTATGTTGGTCCCACAGCAACTTTCTGTTGAGGCTGGTGTTCCTCGAGAGCCTAGGATAATGCGTTGGATTGCAGTGATGGCTTGTCATCCTGAGGAGGGTTCAGAGGTTGTCTGATTTCCACCTGAGTATTTTCATTGGTTGAGGAACCAACTTTTTGTGATTTAGGATTTTCCATATGCTAGGATGGATTATTGTGGTGACCTAGACATGGTTCTTCCACCAGGTGAGTAGTGGGATGATTCAGGGAAAATCGTTTTCAACACTTTCTAAGTTTTAACTTTTTTTTTGTTTTTTAAATTGTCCAAAACTGATAATAAAAATTTTTAAATGCAAATGTGGGTCCACAACGACCAGTCGCTTTCCAGCCTTATCAGAGGAGACACCCAACTGCAGTAGTACCGTTCTCACAAGATCAATCTACAGAGGCCCTGACCAAATTGGAGAATCATCTAGATCATTTGACAGCAAATATTCCAAAGACTAGCATAGATGATATTCCACTTAGGTTACAGTGATATGTGATTGGGGTCCCAGGACCTTTTAGGAGGTTCCTTTGTAGGGTGGCCCGAGTAGTGGTTTCTTATTGTGATCATTACCAGGGATAGAATGATCGCTTTTTTAGACTCACATGACATTTTATGTCTTTTTGTACTATCATTTTTTCTGATCATAAGGTGTTTTTTAACCTATGATCGAAGACGATGTATATTTGACACACTTCTATGCTATGATATATCACTATTACTGACTATCTTGTATAACATGTTATGGAATGTTTTTAAATTTACTGTTTTGATTATTGCAAATGTCTATTTAACATACGAGAAGCAGCTGCATCTGCTAATGTATTTAAATATCTTGGAATATGTTGATATTCAATGTAATCAAATTCACGTTCCAAGAGATGAACTCTCAAAAATAATCTTAATAACACTAGATTTATAATGGCATAAACCTTGTTAAGCTGTAATACAACGAGCTCAGAATCTAACCTAACAATCAAACTTCGAATCCCAAATGAGATGGATTCAGATAATAACTCAATCACTGCACTATACTCTGCAATGTTATTCGTTGTTTGACTGAGGCTTACCCCATGCATAGATACTAACTTATCAGAGGGTGAATAGATAACCCATGCTATGGAGCAAATGTTTCATGTATTATGACAAGCACCATCAGCAAAAACGATATGTGTTTGAAGAGACGTCAACATCTACAATATCAAGAGTAAAATCAAGATAAGCATGAATAATGATAAAAGCACTCTCTAAACTAGGCACACATTTCTAATCTAAAACACACCAGCTAGAAAAACCTAATCTAATAAAAATATCCACACCAATGTTTAAGCATAATATCTCTTCAGATAAAGCCCATTTCTAGGTTTACCCAAAGAGACACTGTCAAAATATACCAATTCATAGGCCCATTTTGCTAGCTTTCGTGTAACAATATAAGGACCATGCCACATAGGTACAAAATTTCCAGCCCCTAGTTTATCATTTGCTTGATCATATAGTAAGACTAGGTCTCCTTCCGAAAAATTATGAGGTGTAACATTTCGGTCGTACCGATCTTTTATTTGTTTCACATGAGTTTCGATTGCTAATGTAGCATCACATCAATTCTCATCTAGTTGAGCTAAGTACAACAAACTTTTATCCTCTTCGGAAGTGGCTGGGAGTAATTCTATGGCTCTTTGCAATGACGGAATTTCGCATTCAATGGGTAACGCTGCTTCCAAACCGTAAACTAGTTGAAAGGAATGAAACCAGTTGACATTTTTACTGAGGTTCGATATGCCCAAAGTGCTGAAAATAACATGTTATGCCAATTCGACCTATGAATACTAATGATTTGTTGGATCATAGTGACTAGAACTTTATTGGTAGCTTCAACCAGACCATTAGCCTGTGGGTAATATGGAGTAGAACTATCGTGACGCAGGCCAAGTTGATCTGTCAGTTCATTCATCACAATGTTTCAAAAATGACTCCCTTGATCAGTAATAATAGCTTCAGGAACACCGAATCTAGCAATTATATAATTGAAAATGAAAATTGCAGCAGTTTTGCCGTCTGCCGAAAATATAGGCATCACCTCGGCGCACTTAATAAAATAATCTACCACAAGTATGATATATGCATTCCCTTTGATACTGGGGTTGACCTTGAGGTATGTACTGAGTCTGGGGTTGACCTTGAGGTATGTACTATCCTAACGATATGTATTGTCCTTGAGGTTGCCCCCAGGCGGTAACCGACTACCTTGAGATTTCCCCCCAGGCGATAACTGACTACCTTGGGGTTGCCCCCCAGGTGATAACTGACTACCTTGAGGTTGCCCCCCAGGTGATAACTGAATACCTTGAGGTTGCGGATTTCAAATAATATCAGACATCATAAGAATTTCTTCTATGATCGACGTTTGAGTTCCATTATTACCAGTTGATATCTCACGTTCAATTGGTCGAGGAGATGCTCCTGAAAAAGTACCAGTGAGTGATTGATACCCCGAAGGAACAGAAGGACCGCCATATAAAAATGTTTCTGATGTTTGGGAAAACATGGATGACCGTCTCAACATATTCAAAGGAGGATAATATCCTCTGGGCGTAGGATGAAAAGGAATTTGAGGTGGTGAAAAACTAAGACCCAAGGTTTCTAAAAAGTTTGTCAATGATATGTACCAAGCATCACTCCTAAAAGGACTGTAGAAAATTGATTCACGCTCCCTAAGTTCTAAAGTCGGTTGATTTTCAGGGAGAGTTATATCTTCATCCGGACTAACAAGTTCTTCAATAGAAATGAGTCAAAAAGGAAGATTTTGGGTAATGATACTTCCTACCCTGGGTGAACCAGAACCACTAGAAGTTGGAGAAGCAAATCCTAAAGATGGAGTAGGAGCAGGTTCAGTTTCAGGCTCAGAAATTTTAGGTTCTTCAGCTAATTCACTAGTAGGAGAAAAACTACCAATAACTTTGAAAAGTGAAATTGGCTTAGAAATATACTCCATTGTCTATACTTGATAATCAGGATGAACAATTAAAGAAGACTCTCCAGCTTCTCGTGACCCAACTCTACTGTCACTAGGTGATACAAGAGCTCATATCCCTTCAAGCTGGCTTGGTGTATACTCGGGAGGTTGCCCCCGCAGTCTATGGGATTTTCTCGGTAATTTAGCCACGATTAAATATTTAATTACTCACACGCAAACAAAGAAAATCTTAATAAATCCACCTAAAGTCTCTAAAGAAACAAACAATTGAATCACATGCCTAAAAAATCTAAGAGTTCAAACCACACACAAACAGTAACTTTCCATACCAAAAACACTATTTGGTGATGAAATCCAACGTCGTAGAATTTAATACAGAAAGGGCGGTTCGAACAGTTACCCTAACAACCTGCTTAATGAAACAGACTGGCACAAGTTTCTTCACAAAACCGTCTCGAGTGAAGACAACCCCCCAGAGAGTCCAAGTGAGTCTAGTCGACGTCTACTCCAGGTACAGTGAGACCTGTCCTTCACCATCACCTATGGACACTAAGGTTACCAATAGTAACAAATACAACTGGGGGAACAGTCTATGATCCAATCTACGGCCAAGGGAAGAGTAAGAAAGCTCAATCACCTTGAAGGCTCCTCGACATGATCAATCTGAGATTTACCAACAAGTGACCTCAGGCTCCTCAACAATGGTTAATTTGAGGTTTACCGTTTATAATATGCGCAAATCTTCTATCTTTCCCAATGAGAGAGACTTGATTGTCTCAAAGGTTCGGACATGATCTCATGATTTACTGCTTTAAGAGGAGCTTCCCAGATTATATCAATTACAATTGGATTTATTTCCTACCGCAATATATAGCTACTTGTTTGTTTTAACTATCTTGGAGAGTTAATTACTCCCTACTCCAAGATACTAGCCTAAGCTATATTTGTGATAAGAGCCCTAGAAATAAAAAAGATTGCTAGATCAATTTTAATTAAGTGTTACTTTTATGGGTTGTTTCTTAAGTCAATAGGTATGGAAATGAAACTTTGATGGTGTGAAGACTCGACTCCAAAAACACTAAAAAATACACCTAAGAATGATAAACAATTCGTTTTTCCTTTAATGAATTTCTAGCTAAAAGAAAGAGTTTGAGAATGCAATTTTTTGAAAAACAAATCTTTCTTTCAACGTGTAAATGAAAAGAAAATCTTTTTGTATTTTTAAATAAGAACTCAAAATGAGACTACTAATTATGCTCACAAAAATTCCCTTTTCTTTTTTAACACTCATAAACTGCAAAAAACGAATCTTTCAAAAGAGATTCTACAATTTCTAGAAAACACTCAAAACAAAACTAATCTTGAGATCTAAAAACTTTTAAAAACCTAATCGAAATAAAAGCTTCAAATCTTTTTGAGGACGTTTTACTTAGTTATTTAGTAAACTAAGGATTAATTCGTTCAAAATAACAAATCAATCAAAAACATCCATCTATGTTTTCTTTTATCAAAATGAAATTTAAAACTTACAACCAAGTTCATTCAAAGGTTTGCAAAGAAAAAAATGAAATATATTTCTCACCAAGGAAAGATTTCAGAAACCAGTCAGACTCATCAAGAAGGCAAAAAGACACCAGGGTGATCTAAGGTCTCTGTTATAGACATTTTTGGGCACTACAACCCCCATCATAAATGTCCATAAACTAACGGCTCCTAAGTCCCTAAGAGTGTTGCTTCACTACCTAAAAGAACAAGGTCAGCTGATTACATAATCTCCCAGAAGTTCTCCACTAAAAACTACTCAGAAATGGTCAAAACTGGACCATACTGAATACCCAGTGCAGAGGGTGTGATGTATATGACCTTCCCAGTGTAAAGGGTGCAATGCATACTGGATGGCCCCTTTGTAGGGTGCAATGGGCGAGAATGAACAAATGGCAGAGATAGTTTGCGAGGTGGAAGATCATAGAATAATCCAGAAGCTTCCCCTTTGAGATCTAAAAACTTTTAAAAACCTAATCGAAATAAAAGCTTCAAATCTTTTTGAGGACGTTTTACTTAGTTATTTAGTAAACTAAGGATTAATTCGTTCAGAATAACAAATCAATCAAAAACATCCATCTATGTTTTCTTTTATAAAAATGAAATTTAAAACTTATAACCAAGTTCGTTTAAAGGTTTGCAAAGAAAAAATGAAATATATTTCTCACCAAGGAAAGATTTCAGAAACCAGTCAGACTCATCAAGAAGGCAAAAAGACACTAGGGTGATCTAAGGTCTCTGTTATAGACATTTTTGGGCACTATAACCCCAATCATAAATGTCCATAAATTGAGGGCTCTTAAGTCCCTAAGAGTGTTTCTTCACTACCTAAAGGGACAAGGTCAGCTGATTACATCATCTCCCAGAAGCTCTCCACTAAAAACTGCTCAGAAATGGTCAAAACTAGACCATACTAAATACCCTAGTGCAGAGGGTGCGATGCATATCACCTTCCCAGTTTAAAGGGTGCAATGCATACTGTATGGCCCATCTGTAGGGTGCGATGGGCGAGAATGGACAAATGGTAGAGACAATTTGCGAGGTGGAAGATCATAGAATATTCCAGAAGCTTCCCCTCTGACACTTGCCTCTGTGTTTTCGACCAGGGATGAGTAAGAGATCATCAGTATCCAAGTGGAATCAAGAACTATCAGAGAGATGACACTAATCAAGACCCCAGAAGATGACTCACCCCCTACAATCATCTATATATGGATCCCTCATCAGAGAGATCCAAAGGATGGAATCTTGTATCTTGTAGAGAAGTGTTGTTGGTTTTCTGGTGAAACTTCATAGTGTTGGGTGATCTAAGCTTTACTTGAGGTGAAGAAGGGCTTTCTTGCTAGGTCAGAACAATTGGTTGTAATCCTCTTGCTATTCTTGATATTAATAAAGCTATTCAAGTTTTCCTCCACATTCTTGTATGTTTGATTGTATATGAATTTGTGTGGTTAATACATATTTGGTCCTATGTTATTTATGAATATAGATCTCTGTTCTTCGATAGTATTATGCTGCTTTGATTCCATAGGTGCTCTTTGAAGCTCGGTAGATGAAGAAGAAGCGACAAAGATCTATCAGGAAGGAGAGGAATCAAGCAAGGAACCAAGCGCAAGACTAAGGTTGGTGTCCTTTGTTCCACTCTTATCTATTTTTCATAAAGGAAAGCGAAAGTAGTCTTTACTTGTTTATTTCTAAGATAGCTACCAGTCTTAGTGTGAATAACAACTCCGAGTGGACACTATTCTCGGTAACAAAATGGTACACTAGCTGGGAATGGTACCAGCTAGTGTACCATTCAGAATCATTGTACAAGCTTACATAATGGTCATGGCTGGTACCATCATAGATGAAGGGGATTTTGTTAGTATCCTTTCCTCAACTGCTTGGAAAGTGCTTGGTTCGCCATCACTTTTGCCTAAAATGAGAAATTTGATAGGCTTTGACAAATGAACCAGTCAACCGTTAGGGATCCTTCCTAATGTGCCCATTACTTTGAGAAGGAAAACCATTCACATGAACGTGATGGTAGTCCAAGGACCCCTGGATTATAATCTACTCCTTGGGCGTGACTATATTTATTGCATGGGAGCCATCGTCTCCTCACTCTTTAGAGTAATGTGTTTTCCGCATGAAGGCAGAGTGGTCAAGCTCGTAGACCAACTGTCCTTCCCTGGTTCACACATAGCAAATAGTCAAATTCCATCCCTAAATGGTCTTTTCATGCAAGGAATGTCTCATCGATCTGCAGTCCGTCCACCTGATGAGCGCGAGTGATTTGGGAGGATATGACTGAAACCCAGGGGGCATGCACCCTGGTCTGTTTTGGCAGGAAAACCTTGGGTATAGAGTAGGTTTCCGTGGAGGATATATGACTAGTCTGACACACCCGTCAGTTTAGGAAAATGGGATTAGACTGGAATAAGATTCCCTCGTCAAAGTTATGTGAGTGGAGGCGACTATGCCACTCACCTTTGTCTATTTCGGTAGACATCGCCAAGGAAGCATTTTGTCGGTGACGCAAATGGAGAGATGTAACCTGGGAATTTTTCGCTATACCTGGGGGCATGCAAACCTTTTTACATGCAAGCCATTTATTTTTTAAATTTGTAGGTCCTCTAACCCTTTAAACTCGTAAGGTTGGTCGTTTCCTAGCTTGCATAAAGAAAAGATCCAGGGCAAAGCTTTAAAAGGTGCAAGCCCCATAAAAAATGGCATCTTAGATGAGATATCCTTATTATATGACTGGCACGAGCAGTTTTAACATGGAATTCAAGCTCGTTAAAAATAAACATAAGCAATGAGAAAATGTTTCCCCCAGAGTTTAAGCTCATTAAAAAATGAACCAATTTTCTGGTAAATAACCATTGTGAATGCATTATCATCAGATTTTGAGCCTTGATCGTGTTCTCATCATCACCTCCACTCTGTTTTTAGCCGATCATTTGCCTCCATTTGATTGTTTACCCTTTTGAGGAACATCTGTGAAGAGTGATTCTATTAGCCATCCTTGTGACACTGTCGTGATTGGAAAATTCCAAACCTTACCTAGAATCAGTTGCTTCCCAAAATCATCACTCATTCCTCAAAAAACAAGTCTCCTTTAAGTTCTTTTCAACTGACTCATAAAATATGAAAATATTTCTGAGCGATTAGCCTCTCCGGCTCATTAAAGTCATCAGAAGTGCTATCCCTCCTCTAGATTTTAATCTTTTTGGACTTAAGGGATTAGTACACAAAAAGATTGAGCGCTTGTCTTGTTTGGCTCATTAAAATTACCGAACATTCATCCCTTTCATATTATTTTATGCTTTTTTGGACTTAAGGGATTATATGAAGAAAAAGAATCTTTGTAGTTTCCTTTTTGTCCCTTTCAGACTCTCTAAAATTGAAAATGAACGAGTTATCTTTGTCATTAAACTCGTTAAAACCAAATGCGACAAACTTGTCCAAATGGATGAGAACAAGTTTCACCGTTGCTAGGCTCGTTAAAATATAGCGACAGGTTCACCCGAAGGGCCAATTATAGAAAAAGCATATGTTATCCTCCTCAAGCTTGACAAAAATAAAGAGGTACTAGTCAGCAATGATTGGGGAAAATTGGGAAGAAAACTTGAAAAAACTTCATTGGTAGCAAGTCCCACTTGAACATGACACTTTCTCTCTACATCCGAGTCAGGTTGGGTTGTTCCGTTCACTGGTCATATCACCATTGGTCTGTCACACCATCCATCTTTGGGGTTAACGCTACCAATCCATCATCAATGTCACTGATATGTTCAAGAGAAGTCACTCAGAGAATTCACCTGTGTCTCACCCGCTGCAATACATTCACGCTCCATTCTTTCATGACCGCCACCCTGAACCCTGTATCATCAGATCGTTTT
>APFE031436671.1:0-32866 GCA_000404065.3 Pinus taeda | reverse complement strand
CTGGAAGGGAGCTACAACCCCCTTTTCTCTTTCACTTCTTTAAGGACCACGTTTCATTAATTTTCAAACTGGATCCATGAACATCAAATAATCATCAAGTGCATGAAAATTACCCAATCTCCTTATACAATAAACCAATGAATCACCCACTCTTCAGAATGCTGTAAACAGAAAAGAATACTAGAAATCTAAACCCAGAACTTTGCTGCAACGGATAAAAGACAATCAACAATTGTTTCAAGATAATACCGCAACTTCACCAACAGGGGCCTGCGTATATCCGCAGCTCTTCTGAGACAGAACTGCGCAGATCCGCACTAGTTGTTCTTTTGCTCTACGCACTTTTCTTCAAATCCGCACCTTCACTTCTGTCTTACTGCATAGACCCGCACTGTGCCTTCTTCTCGCCTGCGTACCTCACACTTCGCGCTTGACTGTGCTGCGTGCGCCCCACACTGTGCCTTCTCCTGTACTGCGTACCCCGCACTGCGCCTTTGACTGCACTACGTACCTACGCGTTGTGGCTTTGACTGCGCTGCGTGCCCACGCACTGCGCCTTCGGATCGCCTGCGGATTTCTGATTAGGGCCAAATTTTCAGTACACCAATGTGCCACAGTCTGTCAGATCCACAGATCTGTTCATGCGCCCGAGAGATCATGACATGCCAATAGATTCACCTTAAGATAAGTTATCTCCTTGAATTAGATCTAGCTTTTAAAAACCAATCACCCAAAATTTCAGATCTCAAGATATTCAATTTTCACAAGTATGTGGCCAAGAGATCTCCTTTCCTTTTTATAGGCAACCCCTTCTCAATACCATGGTCCAAAACCATAATAACACAATACCATGAACCTAATACTTTGGATCAACACTTTTGGATGCAAAACCATGGACAAAAACCATTTGATAAAAAACTGTCGGGCTAATACCATGAACCATTCATGAATATTCCCATGTGCACGCGCTTTTATGCATTGGAGAGGGTGAAACTTGGGTCCGCAACTTCTGAACGTATCACCTACGTACTTGCACGCAGTCCTTGGTCTGTGTACCTGTGGGTCCACAGCTTCTTCTAGGATTACCTGCGTACCTCTTAATTTCCATGATTTTGAGTGCCTGAACTGATATCAGCTGCAAGAGTGAGTTGCCATCAAGTACAACACCTGTACCATAGAGCCAAACCAGAATCATAATGCCAACAATCACAAGCCAAACCTACCATGATCATAAGGATGTAACAAGTGACATTCCATTATGGCCACCACACCAAGGTAATGACCTTCTAGATAGTCAAAAATTTCAGAAGGATAGGGGGTCTCATCACAAGCCAACCTGATCACTTTATTATATCCTGGTGAATGGCACTATGATTATCTAGTTACCAAGCCATCATAGTGGTCTCTTTATAGCAATAAAAAAGAAAACCATCAAAATACTAAATGGAGGGCTCTAGCTCATTTTTGGGTTAAAAGGCAACCTGTTGAGGCTATGAATGCATGCTGGCAGCAGTGGCTTTGCTTGTGGTATTGAAGTTCTATGTTACATTGCCAATTATTCTTATCCTATTATTTCCTATTGATCCATTTCTAAGGGTGAATTTACCATTTGAACAACGTTTATAACTAAACTAAACAAGGTGCATGGTAAAATATACTTTTATATGCATTATATCAATATTGTCTAACCAATGGATACCATCAGTCGTTATCATTTACCGTTGTTCATTCTTTCGTCACATTTTTTTCCACCTAAGAAAAATATCTCTTCGCATAATGATCCATTCTCTGACTTATTCCTTTTGCGGTCATTTCAATTTTTTGCGACCTGTATTGGTCTAACCGTTTGTTGCCGTATTTATGCTGCTCTGATTGTTGTCCGGCTGTATTTATGAATCCCCAATGCCCTTTCCATTTTTCCCATGATTTATGGTCATGGACGCCCTTTTTCTAATTGGAGGGCAGAAGGTTTGCATTATGACTAGCGTGCGTAATAATTATCAAACTATTTTCTGATTAGAGGGGAGAAGGTAGGCATTATGGTTATCATGTGAATTAATTATTAAGTGTGCCAAAAAATCCAGATGTGACAAACAACATCATCGCCTTTTAATAACAACTTTAAATCGACGCAATTTCTCTTTTAATAGCTTTAACATTTTGTATATGGTTTATTGTGTTGTTCTAAACTAAGAATTTGTAAGGAAGCACATGAAAAAGTGCAAAGTGAACCAGCTACTGAGAAACAACAACCATGGGAGGAAAAGCTATCCGTAGTGAACCTATAGTACTTTGAGTATCAGAATAGGCTCACGAAATTCTTGAGCGCGTCAGATGGCTTCAGTACCTGGCCAGGTTACAGGGATCCCATGATGAAATATCACATGAATTCTTGCAAAATCTACAAGATGGATGCACGACGGTGAAGGGTAGAAATATAATAGTTTCTAAAGTAGTTAGAGCTGAAGTCTATGGACTTCTAGCAGAAGGCACAAGATGGACTAATAAGTGTGTTCTCCTCCAAGGCACAGTTGCGGTATTCCAAGACCCAGATGAACAATTGGTATGCAAAGGAAAATGGATTCACCCCACATCTTTAAAGAAACCATGTGAGGAATTGATGACCATTGTTCAGAGGTATATCACTTGTGATGGACGTCAAGATGTGGTAAAACCTCGACAACTCAAACTGTTAGCTATTCTGAAGCATAAAATTACAATTAATTTTCCAATCTATTTAAATTCCTTATTGCATGATATTGCTAGTCGGGTTAGGAAGGCTAAAGACCCACATTCTGTTATCAGTCTAATTAAGTTAATCATTATTCATGGATTGGCCCAACAATAATTAACTTGGGATAACTTTGTAAATCCTTCCGTAACCCCACCAGAAGGAAACCCAGATGCACAGACAGGGATAGATGATAGAAACATCGATGACACGGATACTGAACAAAAAAGAGTAAAGGTAACGGGTCCAAAAAGGGCAAGAAAAAGAAGGAATCCTTATTTGGCCTCTAGCCCAGCGAAACGTAGGCGTTCTACAAGGATAAAATCATAGTAGTGCACCCCAATTCCAACAAAATAAGAAGGGCCATCTCATATGCCCTCTCCAAGCCCTCAAGATGATTTTATGTAGGAATATGAGGAAGAAATGACTCAAGTATTGGAGAATATGGGTACATACTATGAAGAAAAGGATCCATCTAGAAACGCTGAAGGGAAAAATCATTCCCTTAACCAGTCCGCCTCTGTTGGCAATTCTGTCCATACTGAAACTTTTCTATCTTCTAATAATTTGGAGGATCGTAGGGAATCAATTTCCTCTATGAATGAGTCCCTTGAGAAAGAGGCTCATGTAGAAGAAATCCTTGGTGATGAAAATCAACCAGGGGATATTGTTGTAATGGAGTCCCCTGAGAAAGAGGCCCATGCAGAAGAAGACCTTGAGGATAGAAACCAATCATGAGATATTGTTCCTTAGAAAGAAGCCCATACAAAAAAATGCCTTGAAGACGAAAATCACTTATGAGATACTATTCCATTGGAATCACCTGAGAAAGAAGCCCATGTAGAAGAAGACTTTGAAGACAAGAATCAATCAGAAGATACTATTCCATTGGAACATAACCTTGATATTGGCATAGATCTTCATGAACTCGAAATAAATACGACTGTGCTAGCTCCAATCAGAAACCCCTCAAAGAAAAAATCGTACAAGGACATATTGAGGAAGTTGATTAAGAAATACAAGAAACAAAAGAAAAAGTCAAACAATTGAGAGAGTGGTTAAAAGAAGCAGTTAAGGCTTGGAAACATAAAGTGGAATTGGAAACTATAGGGACCCAAACATAACATTGTTCTTTGGAGGATATTGAGACTCATACTGAAAGTCCTTGTGTTTGTTCAATTGGGACCCAAATAGAAAAATGTCCTTTCACGAATATTGGGACTCAGACTGAAAGTCCTTGTGTTTGCTCAATAGAGACCCAAATGGACTTTCCTACAGATGTTGCTTTCCAAACCAATTCTGAGGAGAATTCCCAAGCAGACTATTGTATGCCCTAGGAAACAATCGAAGTTGTTGTTCAAACTGATTTTGAGGAGAATGCCCAAGAAGATTGTTGTATGTCCCAAGAAACAGCTAAAGCTATTGTTCAAACTAATTTAGTGATAACATATGATAGTGAAACTCAAACAGAGGAAACCCCTCACTATGTTCCTCTGGTAAGGGAAACTATTAACATAAAATTGCAGAATGAATTAACAAAGACCCAATAGGAGTTGGCTCAACATAAGGAAGAAGTAGTACCATTACAGGTACACTAGGAGTTGCATAAGAAATTCGATGAACTTACTGCAACAGAAGACAAGACTTTTTCTAGCTTCAAAGATGAGCAGAAGAAATTAGAGAAAGCACAAGCCAAGCTTCAGAAGGCCAAGGAAAAAATTGTAACTATTTTTTCTCTTTACTCTGATGCTTTGTCTTGCCGGTCACCTGCCACTAATTATGCGCTATTCTTGTTAGAAAGCTACCTATTGCTGAAAGTTAAAGCTATCAAGGTAGGTAAGTCAGCAGAATTCATGACCACTCTAGACTTTGTCCAATGGTTTAGGGAACAAAATGAGCAATTACAATGCCTTCTATGCGAATTATACCTGTACAATTTCTTCTTGGAGGATGAATTGGATAGTAATCCTAGCCCCTTCACTAGGGACATTCAATTCTAAGCTTTCCTCCCTTTTGCTACCAATCATGTTAAATGGGCTAAAGCCTATAACACTTTTTAGAAAAGGGAACAAGGTATAGATTTGTGGGTCAGAGGAGAACCCACAAAACCCTTACATCTTTCGGTCCAACATAAAAGGTTTATGCAACAAAAGGAGGTTGTGGTTAAATTGGGACCACTCCATACATATATTATACAGGCAGGAAGAGAATAATTTTAGGACATTAAGGAGGAAGCTTTGTTGGTAACAAGACAAAGATGGGAAACCTCCACTAACAATGTCAAGAACCGAGAGCCATTTGGGTATAGAAACTTTAAAGCAGTTGTTGCTCGCCTAAACAGGTACAACAATATGGTCGTAGGCATGGCTCTTGCCTAGATAGGATGTCGTTACAGATGTCCTATTATCCGGTGCCCCCCTGAAGGGTATTACTATGATTATGATTTATGAGATTACCATATAAACTAGGATTTTGTATTATTTAAAACAAAAAAATGGGTTTAGGCTATATAAAGAAGAATTTTATCCTGCCTATTCTTTGATACAACTGCACCTCAATCATCTGATTGCATGAGGATATGCAATAAGGTAAGTAGGGGTGTATGTTGGGCCATGGAAAAGGTATGTTTTATCCTCATCTTAGCTTAATTAATCTTTATTTTTATCTTCATTTTAGAAAATAATTTAGAAGAAACGATTGTAGAAACTAGATAAAATCAATCATTAACAAATTGGGTAATTTTGGGCATTAAAGGTAACTTTCTCTATTTTTATATGCAGGAATATGAATTGAACAATTGATGTTCAAATGATGGAACAACAACAACCAAGAAAAGGAAAAGGACAAATGTCTCACTCATGAATGATAGCAGAAGACTAGGAGAATCGATTTTATTTTGTAATGAAATCAGATTGTCGGTTGTGAAATCCTCAAGATTTCTTGATCCTCGGGATTCGCTCCTATCCATTTATATCTCATTAATTATATAAAGTCGATCGGTGAAGTAGAATGTAACTAAGTTAAGCTAGTGAGGAATTGAGAGATTGTAACTATTCACTTTTGACATAGAGTATTCTCACTACGGTTATGATGTATCTTTATTGAGTTTAATGAGAAACACCATGTTTGACTTGTAATCGAATTTTGAGTATATTTCGACAGTGACTTATGGAGACTCTGGGCCTGATCGATAGGAGATTTACTGCTTTAATTGTGCCATACTTATTTCTATTTACTCTTGTAATTGTTTATTCTTGTTATTTCATGAAACTAGATTATTTTGATTCTTGTAAGTATTGGTTGTTACAATTTACCTTTGCCATTTAAACTAGAATCTAGATCTTGCTATATTTACAACTGTGTGTTAATCTTTGATGAATTTATCATATTAATTTAAGTATTTGATTGTTGTTCATTTTGAAGAAGCGTTATCAAAGATCTTGAGTTTACAGTCGATTGCTTTCAGTTAAAAGTTTGAATAGTTTCTTGTTGTTCATTTGTTGTAGCTTTCTTTCTTACTGAATCAATTATTGTTGATGCTAGTCAATCTACTAAGAGTGATTCCTTTTACTTGCATTCAGATTCAGTTTTCTACACAATATATTAAGATAGATTTGCAAATTCTTTAAGATTTTCCTTTAGATTTGTTTTGGATTGAACTTCGAGAATTAGATATTAATCATTGCAACGATTCTAAATCATTTCATTATGAATTAGCCTTTGAATTCACTTAGATAGACAATGTTGAACACTCTTAAAATAAACAGACTTGCCCTGGTTTGATAACTAATGTAGGTATTAAGGTTTCTTTTAATAGTCATCTTAGTGCACCAACAACTCTAAGTTAGTGAGGTGAGTTTTAGCATCATCCAATATAAACCCCCTTCCATGCTCATCTAACAAATTCACCATCTATTGTTCAATGGTAAAGAGGGCTAATTCATCCCGGTCCATTTTTTCCTTTGCCCATTTAATAGTAAGGCTCTTGATCTCGAGTAAATTCTGACAGAAGCCCTCCACTATAGATATCCCCCTGGATGGAGGGTGGGTATGCCAGAAATCCATGACCAAATTGATGTAGTCAGGGTTCATTAACCAAGAGGAATTGAATTTAAAGGGAGCCCTAGGCTTAGGAATGGACCCAAAGAGCTCAAGGAGGATAGGAGTGTGGTCATAGATTCCACCTATTCCAACCCACTGACGATAATTAGGAAGAGCCTAAATCAAATGTTCCTTTATGAGAAAGCGATCTAATCGCCTGGCTAATGCAACATCTCCAGTTTTTCGATTACGCCAAGTAGGCATCAATTTGTGCATGGCAATATCAATCAATTGGTGATTCTCCATGAGATGAGACATTATGTTTGAAAGTGGATCAATATGGTCATTATTTCCCTAGGATTCCCCATATCCAATAGAGAAATTCAAATCCCCTCCTAGGATAAGATTGTTAGAATTTACAAGGGATAAGTTGAGCAGATGAGTCCAAAAATCAACCAAGTTGAGATAGGGGGTGTAGATATTTAATATTCTAATCTCCATCCCTAATTTGGAGGAGAAAATTAATATTCCAATAAACCCAGCTCCACCCTAGGTGGAGATAAACTTAATGGTGCGCGGATTGATACCTAAGGCAATACCTCCATATATTCTAATGGCATCATGAGCGTGGAAAGTCCAGCCCGACTTCAGCGAATGAAGAATGGGGATGATCAAGTCAGCATTGGCCAGGGTTTCTTGAAGATAAATGATATCGATGGTCTCAGATTCCAACAACCTTCTGAGGGCATATTTTTTCACAGGGCTTGTCAGGCCCCTACAATTAAAAGATAACCATTTCATGATAGAAACTGATTAAGGGTATTCGATGCTCTAAGAACCCTCTCGACTATGGATTGCCTTCCCAGAGCCACATCCACCCCAACCTGGATGATCACCTTGGAGATGAAGGAATGTCTACCTTTGGTGGACTTGGAGGATTTAGGAGGGGAAATCAGCTCAATCCTAGATAGATCAGGTGGAAGGGATGCCCTAGACCGGAGATTGTATGAATGTGAATGCCGAGAGGAAGTAGGAATCTCTGGGGGTGGGTCGGAGAGAATATCAGGTATGGAAGGTAGAGTGGTGGATATAATTGGAGGGTTCAAGTCTAGAGGGCATGAAAGCAGGGACGATGTGATGTTGGGGATGGATGAAAATGAAACATGATGATGCATAATAGAAACAGTATAATTAATAGGAGATGTAGAGAAGAGGGGAGAAGAAGTACTCGATGATCAAGCAGTCGTGACTATAGCGCAGGATCTTGTCATAGAAGGTGAAGGAGGCATGGGAGAAATCGAAATAGGGACCTGAGCATCTTCACAAACAGTGTGATGTGTCCCTTGAGATCGTGAAGTCGGCTCTTTTGCAATAGATGCTTCTCCTGTGGAAGCTGCTTCCAGAGCTTTGGTAGGGGAGATGATAGGTTTAACGAATGGGCATTCCTTGAATAGATGCCCCACTTTATGACACCTCCGACAGCGGAAGGGCATGCCTTCATAGTCCAAGAGCTGAACTCATGTGAATGTTTACCAGTGAAAAGTAATATGTTCCTCCAAACCTTCTTTAATATCCAAATAAACCAATATTCAAGCCATGGTCTTGTTATCAGTTGATTCATATGAATTTTCAAAATCTATATATGTTCCAAGAACATTCTTGATGCATGTAAAAACATCCTTAGACCAGAAATGTAGTGGGAGGCTCGGTAACCTGACCCAAATTGGTCCAGCTCCCAATTGTTCGCGCTCAGGGTCAAATAAAGGGTTCCATCGTTTTAGTAGGATGGAAGCCATCCAAATATGCCAATATCACAATAGGACCCATGCTTTCTGTTCCTCTCTTGAAAAACTCAGAGCAAACTACCCTCGAGCCAAAGTGGTTACAAGTGGGAGTTCCATAAGTATATGCCCCAAAATTTCCATGACCCATTATCGTAATCTGCAAGCAGTGTAGGCACATCCTCGAAACCCTACAGACCAGCACCAAGTTATTTGTGTCCACCACCTCCCCCATGCACACACCCACCCCAAAGCTAATCTCCAATTGCTTTCAAGTGGCCTTGACACACTTCTATTTCTTATATTTTCCGGTCCACGGAGAAGTGGGATGTTCCCGAAGAGGGTCCTATGAGCCCGATGCGCGCCGCCGAGATAGAGGGGTTCTGGAGCGAGCTTTAACAATAGGAGTATCAAAACACCCATATGGGGATGAATAGAGGCCAAGAGTAGCCAACGAATGAGGTGAGAAGTGTTAAACAGCTGCATGCAGAGGGGAGGTGAAAACAAAGTCTTGTCCAGCCGCGTGAGGGTTTATGGAAGGGGGAGTCAGATGGGGGTTGTACAAAGGCATGAAGTCAAAGGTAGGGGACAAAGGTATGCAGGAAATGAGATATTTTAAGGTTTCCAGCGAGATGGGAGGGCACTTGAGACCCTGTGTTCCGATGGAGAAGTCGGCGGATGGATTGGGGTGCGAGGAGGGTCTCGGATCGAAACGAAAGTGAGAGTAGTCCCGTGAAGTTGGAGATATTGTGCCCAGAGGTCTATTATCTGTCTGCTCTGATGTAGGCTTGGGACTTTTCCAGATGGACCCTTCAGGGTTTGGATCCTCCAAATAGTCAAGCACGTCGATATCCATTGCCGACATTCTGTAGACAGCAACAACGACATCGTGAGAAAGTAGGGTAGCAGGATGACAACATAGGAGATAATGGTTAGGATGTCAACCATAGCGGTGATAGCGGTGCAGCGAAGGGTGAGAGAATAAAAGGTGACTACAACAAAAAAGATGAGGGAATCCCTAACCCTTCTCATCTAGGGTCTTAGAGCTGCGAGACCATGCCATCCAATATCCCATGCTAGCGACCGTTTATAATTAGATGTTTTCAAAATATTGATTATGTTATTTCTAAAACTATAAATGGAAGGTTTATTATTGAAAATTTATTGAGGGCTTGAATCTTAACATGTCGGAATGTAATTGGATTGTTGATATTGTTGGCAAAAATTATTATTGAAATGTGACATTTTAGATTTGTAGAAATGGGATTGATAACCAACCAAAGGTGGGCACATCTTAAACATACTTATTTCCTCATCTACTTATGGTGAAATGAGTGAATACTAATATTGTGAATCTACAACCCATTAAACAATCTCAAATGATTCTAACCTTCTCTATTTACACATATTCTCTATGTAACAACCCCTGGTTAAAAGTTCATGTAATGAAAGTTAATAAAGGAAAAATACAACCATGATTAAGCGACACTTATTCCAAGTTGAATGTTGGGCAGATATATCCTAGTGGGCATCACTGGATGTGTTTATGGCTAAGGGAAATTGGCAAAGGAAATGGCTAAGGCATTAAAAAGGAAAAAAAAGGTATTTTTGGCACATTTATTTATGGAAATAAAGGAAAATAGGAGAAAAGGAAGGTGAAAGGTCACAGGTTGCATGTGATGAGGAAATTGAAGGAAAATAATGGAAAATGAAGAAAATAAAACCCTAATTGATAAAAAGGCTTCTCAGGATTAGTTGGTACCTTTTGTCAATTCAGTTTTGGAGCTCTCCCAATATTCTCTCTCTCTCTCTCTCTCTCTCTCTCTCACTCACTCTTGGACAATTAGAGTTTTCTTGGAGCACTCTAGCCTTGGGGTAAGGAAGGAAAAGCAAGAAAAAGGAAAGGAAGGAAAGTGAGGATCAAGTAAGGAAGAGCATGATCAAGCAACTTCAACAAGAATACTTGCAGGTAATATATTTCATCTATGATTTCCTAGTTGGTTTTGACATGCATGGATTTGCGTGTTGGTGTATGGTTCTCTTGTTGTGGGTGGAAAGGTTTTGTCAGGTTATGACAGTGGTTTTCAGCCTAGACTCTCCTTTTTCTAGATAGGAATGGTGTGATGGGATTGTTTCCTCGTTTTTGAGCTTTGGAATTTCCATATGGTTTCGGAATTCAGGGCAGAGGTGGTCTCAGGAAAATCCCAAAGGCCTAGGAATTCCTTGACTGGTTTTGGCAAGATACATGGTAAAGACTGAGGGTGGAGTATTGGTTGAGGGCCAAGTAACCCTATGTGGATTTCTATAAATCCTGAGAGACTGGTGTCTCGGTTTAGGGCCTAGTGATCCAGTGTGGATTGTAGTAAAGCTTGAGAGACAAGGAGATAGAAAATTCCTTAAGGATAGTGATGGAGTCTGGAGGCATTCCTAGCTCAGTTTGGTTTTGTGATATCAGTGTCAGTTTTGGTGAGATCACAGTTTAGTGAGAGTAGAGGTGGTTTAACCTCTGGATTCCCTTTCTTTTTTTTTGGATTGGTTTATCCACGATATCCCACATTCATGCTTGGAATATGGCATGAGGGTGACTGGCTGAAATAAATGTTTTGTTTAGCCATGTATACAGTCAGGTGGTATGTGGAAGTCTCGAACCTGGTCAATTTTTCCTATGTTTAATAAAATCTAATTTCTCTTGCTTTGGTACTTAGTAATATGTGGATTTAATGGTTGTTATCTCATTGTTATTTTCATGGTTTAATGTTGGCTATAAGCATGGTTATATGACTGTTATTGTCATGGTTATTTCATGTATTTACTTGTAACTGAAAGGATAATGGATGCAAGAGATAATTGATGTCAAAACAGTTAAGGGAAGCGCATAGTGTAGAAATTTCACTTGTAGAACAACCGATATATGCAATGTCCTAAAGAATAATACTTGTTCTACTTCTACAAAACATTAAGAAGAAGCATAATCAAATTCACGAGCAACATCGAGTAGAAACATGCATAAATGATCAAGAGAAATAATCACACATAACACAAGATATATCCAGGGGAAAGCACCAGCATAAAACCCCAACCATGTATTATCAATCAAGTGGAAATCCTCTTCACAATACAAAAAGAATCAGCTCTCAAGCTATCAAGTTCTCAATGAACTATGAAGATGTGAATATTTGTCTCATGAACCAACCAAGCCTTGTATATAAAGTCTTTACCTATGGTCCAATCCCTATTTCCTTGCGTAGTTTGCTTATGAAATAATAGCAAAAGCATATGCAATTAATTCCAAACATACCAAGTTAACCAATGGTCCAACTACGCAATCCTTGAGGACACTAGTTCCTCAACCATGCAAAAACTACTTACTAGAAATAGTCAAGCATCTGATAGTACATTGTCCCACATCTGATCTCAATTGGGTTTATGACAGAACTAACATGCAAAAGTTATCCATGAGTGCATTCTTAGTTATCTAAAATAATAGTTGTCACATGCATGCAAGCATTAAAAAACTATATTTTATTATTTTAACAACTTGTTAAAATAATCTAACTAGACTTGACTAGTTAGAACTAAGTCAACTGATTCTCTCATTATAGAGCTCATACTTATTCCCTCAATCAGTGGAGGAGATTAAGGATAAATTCCTCAATTAGTGGGACAAACTCATGTGCATGCTCACAAAGACTTCAAATTCTAATTTCCCTAACTAATTAACTCAAATGAATGAATGAATTAATATTTCCAAATGTTGTTAAGACCAAAATTAATTTTACTTCCTATAGATAGACTAGGGACTACTATAAATAGGAAGGGACCCATAAATGCTATTTTTAGCAGGTTTATTTTTAGCACATTCTAAATTTAACATTTCTTGTTGCACATTTTTCAACACATGGTGATCCTCCTTGTCAAGTCTCATAGGAGTTATCAATCATTTATGCTCTATCTTGTATTCATTTCCTGTAAATTACATTGATGCCAAGTGTTTAACAAAACGCCAGTCGCGGTTGGGGATGGTTAGAGCTAGTCCTGGTGTCAATTTTTGATTTGTAAGACTTGTTATTATGTAAATCATGGATTCTAAAAGTGTCATTGAATTATGAGCAGTGAATTGGGATTTGGGCATGAAAATTTGGCTCAAATCTCAGTGTTGCAGGCACAATTCTAGGTAGAAAAGTCCCTGGATGCTGGCACACACATGTTATGCATGCATCCATAGGTCCTCAAATGCACTCTTGCCCATATCAAGGGAGCGTTTAGGGTTTTATAGGCCTAAAATTTCAGTGAGACCCAGGCGTTGGTTAGGGGAATGACTGGGATGCATTCTGGGAGTCTTGTACTAGGTGCAAAAGGTCTCGTATGGTGTGTTTCCATCGATTCTACTTCCTTAAGGTTACTTAGGAGGTCGAATCATATCATAGTAACTTCTCATCACATGTTTACCCCGGTTGGTTGGTTACTTGGGTAGATGTGGGAGGAGGGCATTACAAAGTGGTATCAGAGCATGGTTCGGCCCTCAGACTAGATGGGATGTGTGTTTTTCATGCATTCACATCAGTTGCACATGTGCTAATCATCCTTGTGGTCTATGTGATTGTTGCATATGCATGGTGTTGGTCATGGTTGTAGTGATGTCTCCATGTGAAAGAGGATGTTGTTGGTGTGAAGTTTGTCATAATGAGTGTATGATTGGTTACACGTTGTTTATGCATGTTATTATTCACATGTGGTCAAGTGTACAGTGATATGGTTGTTGTTGTCATGCATGAGTTCATGGTATGTGTAGTTGATATGGTCATGCATTGATCACTGGACTCTAGTTAGAATGATAGATATATGGTTACATACTATGTGCTATATTTCTATATGACGTCATGATTATGTTATCCATGTATTATGTTGATTTGTTCATCTTGGAGACTAGGTATCCTCCTCGAATTATACTAAGGTAAGTTGGTTTATTATGATTTGGTTTAGCTAACATGATATACCTTGCAGGAAGAATATTAAAGATGACTAGCAATATTGTAGACTACAGTTCCCAAGGCTCTCCCTATGGATTAGATAAGCAACGTGGTGTTGGGCACTCTTCTGATTTAGTAGACACGTTGAGAATCTTGAAGGAAAAAATAAGGAGTTTTACGGCGAACAATGAAAAAATCATGCAGGCACAAGAGAAACTAGTAGAGGATAATGCAATACTCCTTTAGAGTTTTTCAAAATTGCAGCGATAGGGGCCACTTCAGATCATCCATGAGTAGGAGGAAAAAACTAATGGGGCATATGGCAGCAGGTCTCATGGTGAGTACAGGTTGGATGGAGAGGACACGACCAGAGATGGCATGTCCTTGGATACTCTAGATAGGAGGGGTGATAGGCACATGTACTACTCTAATTCTAGTTCAGATAGGCATAATTATCGTCATTTTTATCATCCTTACAGAAGCAGTGACAAGGGGTATTTTCTAGATGAGTTTAAGAAAGCAAAGCCACCTACATTCGCTGGAGAGATGAACAAATCACAGCATTATGAGGCATGGTTTCTTGGTATGAGGAAGTTCTTTAGATTGCATGATTATTCACAAAACATGAAAGAAAAGATAGCCACTTTCAGTATTAAATGGAAAGAAAATATTTGGTGGGATGATGTGAAGAATGCTATAGGTATTCATGAGAATGACTTGAATTGGAATGAGCTTGAGAGGGTCTTCAAGAAGAGGTATTTTTCAGAAAGGTACTATGATGATAGAGCTAAGGAGTTTTATGAGTTGTAGATGGGTTCCATGACAGACGATGAGTATACTAGCAGGTTCTTGGAGCTATTGAGATATGTGCCTTACCTTAAGGAGGAGAAGGCCAAGGTTCAGAGATTCATCAGTGGACTTCCAGTAGAATACGCAGACCGAATTGAGTTCGATGAGCCTATATCATTGGAGCAGGCCATCTGAAAGCTGAAACATTGTTATGGGTAGTCGAAGTGCAAAGTTGAGCATAAGCATGACTTGAAAGGAAATGACAAAGTTAAAGGACAATGGCCACCAAAGTGAGGAAGACCTCAAGATGTAAGTGAGAAATAAAATATAGTCCCTTACAAGAAGTTCAATATAGTTGAGAAGGGACATGGAGAGCAAGAGACTAGAGGCAATGGTAGAGCATCGTTGTAGTGTTGGATGTGTGGAAAGGATCATCGTAAGAGGGAGTGTCTGCAGTATCATGGTGGCAGACCCCAGATCTATAGTTCTAAGGAGGCGCATACAATTGGTGATGTTGATCATCTCATTCCTCAAATCTATGTAGTTGTGGACAACAGGCAGGTAGATCATCAGTCATCTATCATTGATATGGACGGTAAGATTTTTGATCAATTTGTTTCTATTTTGATTGATCCTAGATCAAATTATAGTTATATTAATCATGACCTAGTGGATAAGTGTGGTTTGAGAAAAAAAGTGCATGCAGAATCTTGGTTTGTACAATTGGATACAATTAAAAATAAGAGAGTTCACCATCGGGTAAGAGCTTGTGCATTTGAGTTACATGCTATGCCTACAACAATACATTTGAATGTACTTCCATTGGGATTGTATAGCATGACTTTGGGTATGGATTGGTTGTACCTTCACAGGACCAAAGTGGATTTCTTTGACAAGGCCATTAAGTGCTTAGATGGTAATGGGGAAAATAGAATTTTGCAGGGAACGAATAAGCCTACATCAGTGAGGATGGTTACCGCTATGTAGGATAAGCGTAGTTGTAGAAAAGGTTGTGTGATGTTTGCACCATATATCTAGTGATAAGGGTAAAGATGTTGAGGATGTAGAAATATTCAAGACGTACCCTATATTGCAGCAGTATCAAGATGTGTTTCCAGCACAGATTCCATATTTACCTCCTCACAGGGAAGTAGATTTCTCTATTGCGTTCGTGTCAGGGGCAACACCAACATCAAAGGCACCTTACAAGATGAGTATTCTAGAGATAGTAGAGTTGAAATTACAATTAAAGGAGATCATTGACAAGGGATACATTAGGCCAAGTGTATCACCATAGGGTGCACCATTGTTGTTCATAAAGAAGAAAGATGGTACTATAAGATTGTGCTTTGATTACAGACAATTGGACAAGGTAATGATCAATAACGTGTACCAATTGCCGAGGATTGTTGATTTATTTGATCATTTGAAGGGAGAAGCAATGTTCTTTAAGATCGACTTGAGATCAGGATACCATCAGGTACACATCAAGGAAAAAAATACCTACAATATTGCATTCAAGAACAAGTAGGGGCATTATGATTTTGTTGTAGTTCCATTCGGTTTTATTAATTCCCTAGCTACATTTATGTGTTTGCTAAATAATGTGTTGCATCCTTATTTGGAAAAGTTTGTTATTTTATTCATTGATGACATCTTGATATACTCCAAGAATGAAGAAGAGCATGCTAAGAATTTAGCAGTAGTATTGAGATTGCTAAGAGAGTATCAATTGTATGCCAAGCTTAGCAAGTGTAGCTTCTTTCAGATAGAGGTCCATTACTTGGGACATGTTGTTTCTAAGGAAGGCATAATAGTAGATTCGCAAAAAAGAAGGGTCATCATGGAGTGAGAAGCTCTAAAGAATGTGGATTAGGTGAGATCATTCATGGGATTGGTAGGTTACTATAGGAGGTTCATCAGGAACTTCTCATGCATTACATATCCCATGAAATCCTTGTAGAAGAAACATAAGAAGTTCGAATGGATAGAAGAATGTGCAACGAGTTTCAAGCAGTTGAAGCCATTGTTGACCAATGCTCCATTCCTTAAGATTGCAGATCCAGATAAAGAGTTTGTAGTATGTATAGATGCATGTAAAATAGGACTTGGTGGAGTCCTTATGAAAGAGGGACAGGTGGTGTGCTATGAGTCCAGGAAGTTGAATGAGCACAAATAGAATGATGTGACTCATGATCTTGAGTTGGCCTTCAATACAACTTATAATTTGCAAACAAATGGACCGACAGAGAGGGTCAATAGGATCTTGGAGGATATGTTGAGGATGTACATGATGCACCAACAAATAATATGGGAGGATTATCTTCCATTGGTTGAGTTCAAATAAAAAAATCGTTATCAGGATTCATTTAGGATGAGTCATTTCGAGGAATTGTATGAGAGGAGTTGTAATACTCCCATCAACTGGAGTGATCCAGTGAATAGGGTACTTATTGGACTAGATATGTTGGCAAACATGGAATAGGAAATGGAGGTTATAAAGAAGAATCTCACGGCAACACAAGATAGACAAAAGATTTATGTGGACCAACATATAGCATTCAAGGAGTTTCAGGTTGGGGAGCATGTGTATTTGCACATCAAGGCCAAGAAGAGTTATTTGAGGATTGGATCATGTGCCAAGTTGGCACCACGGTATTGTGGGCCTTTTAAGATCCTTGAGAGGATTGGAACGGTGGCCTATCGACTTACATCGCCTTGAATAGGGAAATTCCATGATGTTTTCCATGTTTCATTACTTAAAAGGTATATAAAGGATGTTGATCATGTTATTGAGTGGTCTATATTGCAGGTGGAGCAAGAAGGAGAATTATAGTTGGAGCCTCAGTGCATATTGCAGTGGAAGAAACTCATGCTCAGGAACAGATCCATAGAGCAAGTTAAAGTGTAGTGGGTGCACTTTGGGCCCAAAGAAGCTACATCAGAGATGGTGGATCAAATCTGGGCCATGTATCCTTCTTTGTTTTTTAGTGGAGGCAAAGCAGTTTTGGTTTGATGTTTGACATATGTTTGGCATATGTTTTGGTATATGTACATATGTATATGGACATAAATACCACCATGATCTAAGTTATAAATCTCCAATAAGAATTATGGTTGTTATCTTTTCATGTTGTCATGATGTTTTGATTTTGAGTAGGTCATTCATTGTAAATATTGCAACGAGCTAAGTTATAAAGCTCCATGGGAAATATGTTTTCTTTTCAATGGTTTTGTTGAGGTCTTGATGTGGTTTAACACTAAGGACGATGTTCCCCAAGGAGGAGGGGTCTGTAACATCCCTTGGTTACAGACTTGTCAAAAACAATTCACTTTAAATGCCTCATAATTGATAAAGTGATTTTGATTGTTGACCAATATTATCCATTGGTTCAATTAGGGATATTGTTATAGTTGTGTTTAATAACTTCTTTTCATAAGGTGAAAATGCTACTTCTGGCCTATTCATTCTAACAAACTACCATTGAAGAAACCTTTTCAAATTTCTCTTCGAAGGTATTGATGAAAATACTCCTATGGTGGACCACTCCTATAAAACCCTAACGAGTTATCATGAGAACCCTAGCATGATCAATTCGAGGAATATTTTAGTCATTATCTAAGATGTTTTCTTTAAAATGAGTCTTTAGGGTAGAAGGACCAATCAATAAATATTAGTAATTAAAAACTTTTCATGCCATACCATGCTCTTAAGGAGCAGATTTTCCTCCCCACCTATTAAGTAACCTATTTGAGGTCAATCATAATCATAGTTTTTTTCATAGACATATTAGTTGAGGGATAGGATGTCTCATTATGAGCCAACCTACCATGATCATGGGTCCTAATGAAAATTACATTACCGCTACTAGTCCCCAAACCAGGGTAATGGCTTTCAGTTGAAAAGTTGGAAGACAACCAGTCTCATCACGAGTCGGCTTAGTCATTCTTGTTACTTCTTGTGATGAGATTGTCATTAGTTGGTTACCAAGCCAGGACAATAGCCTTCAATTAATTTCTAAACAAATGTAAATGCTTTCAATTGACTCTAAATCTATATCTAATAGATGGGACAGATACATTTCGTGGGGTTAAAAGTCACCCTTGTTGAGGTTATAGACACTAGCTGGTAGCAAGGCCATGCCTATGGTATAAGAGTCGATTTTACACTGTGGTTTACTTCGTTTCTTTTGTCTTTCCCTGAACTCATTATCATATCTCCCTAAGAATGGCTTTAGGATTCTTCTGACATTATGCTTTGGAGTCATCTTTTGGATTTTTTAATTTTTTTTACCTTTTTTTTTTACCTTTTTTTAATTTTTTTACTATGGAGGTGGGACACTTAGTGCAGGTGATTCAATTTTCTCTGATAAGAGGAGCTTCAAATATATGTTAGATAATGGTAAGATGGTCACTGTGGGAAGGTATTATTCTGTCTATTCTTAACACCATGAATTTCAAATCATGTCACTTATATTTACAATGAGGATATTAAAGTAAAAATTATGATCAATGTTGTCCCTGAGATACTCGTGGAAATTTTAATAGTTGGATATTTTATTCAGTAATAACACCATCCTCGTAATTTAGTATTCCTATGGTAGCCCTTGTGTTAGACTTTCTTGAAATCGGTCTTAATAAATTAAGAGTCCAACAGACACTCTATTTTTTTAGAACAAGCTCTATCTAGCAAAGGAAATGTTGGTTACATAGAGTTGTAGGAACACTATTATGAGTGTAAAGGTCATCCATAGATGCTTTAATAATTTTTTTTTTTGCAAGGAGCGATAGTACAACAACTGCTTTTCTTGCTTGAGGACATGCAAAATGATCAACATGGGGGAATGTCAGGCCTCTGTTTTCTCTTTCTTTATATCACCTTTTACTCAAAAATCCCTAAAGATTTTGTTTAGTTTGAATGGTTATTGTTGTGGTTTTGTGCATTCTTGGAGATAATAAAGTAATTATTTACTATTTTCCATGATTCCCTTATTTTAATGAGATTTAAAAATTGAAAGCATCATTAATAATAGTTCGTGTGTTTGTAGGTTTAAACTTAGTTGATTACCTTTTTATGCATATGCCAACAGACCTTGATCTTGCACTCACCTCCTTATACTATGCGTCATATTCCTACACCAATTGGGATTCATGTACTCATGAAGATTCTTGCACCAGTTTATTATAATTTATAGACTACCCACACTCTGAAGGGTTCTTGCACCACACATCAAGTTCCTGCACTCACATTCCTGCACTAAAGGCAAAGAATATGTAGACTACTTCAATTATTCAAATTTAGAGGACATTACTTACTTGGAAGTTTGAATATCAGTTCGAGGATATTTTAGGAAACGCTTGTTGGTCAACATTGCAATTAGTTTTCACCACCAGTCACACGCTAAGAAAAGAGGAGCGATTTACCAAAACAGTCCCTCATGTACCAGATTCAACTCCTCTATTTGAAATTTAGTTGCACCAGAACTATATCCGACTTTTATCCATGGAAAATTGTTACGATTTGTAATTTGTTCCTTCTGTACTCGATTGGCTTGTAAATAGGTTGATTTGTAATGTAAAGATATATATAAACTGAAAGAAGGCCTTGAGCCTGGGGAGAGATGGTTTCAATGTAACATTACACGAGTATAGTCAATATGTGGATCACTCCCTCTGTTTGTTGGAGTCTGATCTTTTCCTGCACCATGTAAAGGCTGAGATTTCAAGTATTAATCAAAGCACTTCACACTAGGTTTTGTTTAATTATGTTATACATTTTATGATTATAATCTCTGCGTGAGCTAAATTGTTGATAGAGGGTGCGAGCTGGCTGGGTTGGCCACAAAACCAACTCGACACTACTATGATTTGATGAGATTAGGGTATGTTATTATTTGTTGAGTGAGTATATTGAATTTGTCATTTACTGTGTAGCGTGGTGTGCTTAATGTTAGATCTGTAGGGTCTCTTAAAGTGTTTTTCATTCTGATCTCTTTTTACTTTACTTGCGGAAATTGTTACTTGGTATAGAATGAATTTTGTATGAAAAATGATAGGCTAGTGATCTATCATTCTTCCTTTGAATTATGCATATTCATGCTGTGTAATCTTCAAAATATTTTTTGTGATTTGAATTGGTCATTCTGATTTATACTTTGGCTTATGAGACTTTGTTTCTCTAGGCGATGACCATGCATCTTTTGATTCAGCTAGAACTTGAGTTTTGTAATATCGCACTAATTTCGATTTGTCACCTCTACCCTAACCACTGTGATGAAGGATGCACATTATATCTGATGTCAAGCTGTAGGGGTTAGTGTGCTTTTTATCCATCAAAATTATTCTAGTTCTAAATGTTTGCATTGGTCTCAAAACGTGTTGAGGGCTTGAGAATTCAATATGCATGCAGTACTTATCATTATTAGAAGACCTCTATGATTTTGAAGCCTGCAGTAATGCATACATTTTTAGATAAATGATAAAACCTAGATTGACAAATTCATCTTTTGAATATTCATTTGATGTGTTTTCTTCCAGGTGTCAATTATTTCAAAGACATGATAATTGCTACAGTAAGAGAAAGAGTGGAAATATTTAAATTAGGTCTATTTTATTTGCACAATAAACTCACTTGAAAATGTGTGATGATGCTTTTAGTAAGCCAAGTTCTAATCTCCTCAAAGTTTTAGTGCATCCAGGTGGGTTGGATATAATTAGTGCAAAATTGTTAAAAGAGTTTTATGTTTCTTAATTTTCTTTGCATGAAGAATGGTGTGGATTGACCTTGACTTTCTTTCAGCGTTTACAATCTTCCTTTTTAAAGTTTAAGAATAAAAAGTCACTACACTCATTTAAGAATCACCAACAAATATAGCAAGAATATCTATAAATAATGACAAAATATATGAGGCATATCCATATTGAAATATTAATTTTTGTAATGATAAATATTATAAATTGCATTGGTCAATGCTATAACAACATTTTTTTTATCAAAATTTATGAAATGGTTGAATTTTATAATTAATGCCAATATGTGAGCTTGCAGTGTTGTTGGTACATACAACAACAACCATTAAACTCTCTAAATGTGATAATTATTCATGTGTCTTGTAACCCTTGAGAAAGTTTGAGCATTTTTTACTTGTGGAAAAAGGGAAAAGTTGTTGAGGATCCCACCGCTGAAAATATTAAAAGAAAAACATTATTTATATTTTTCAAATTATAATCTATGGTGTAATGATGGTGGTTATCTAGAGTTTTGATATCACTTTGATGGCTAGACAATAAAACCATACAATAATATAATAGATAGAACTGTTACTCTATAAATCAAATCAAGTTAATTAATTATTTGAAAATAAATCATCAAATAAACTCAAAATTATTCATAATTATTTTAATAGAAGTTTATATGTTTTAGTAGGGCTTTTATAATTATCAAGAATTATTAAGTGGATGGGAGGGATTTAAAATCCATAGAATAATGTAGAATATTAGTAGTAGGATGCACAAATAAAAAGTTAAGATTTACCTCCAAAATAGCTATGATCTTTTTTCTTTTCAATTCAATTGATTAATTATTTTTTATTTTTTACTAATAAAACTATATATTATTAACAAAATGTTAATATATTTATATAACTATTTATATATTATCAATTAAAATGTCGACATCTTATGATAAAAGTGAGATGGTTAAAATATTCTTTTTATCATTTTTTATTTATTTGTACAGAAATTTTTATTTATTGTCAATTCCAATAAAAATAATATAAATATCAATTTATTTTTCTTATTTTTTATAATTCGATTTATACATTTTTTTTTTATAAATAATATAATAATCAATTATTTTTCATTACTTTTATTCATTTTTTACAAGAAAATAAAATTTGTTTTCCACATTCATGATTTCAATGTGAAAATGAAATAGAAAAGAAAGCAATCATTAATTTATTAATCTAATTTAAATCGTAAATACTAATACCCTAATTATTTCAATATTTTTTTAATTTGAACAAATTTTTCATTTCCTACTAAATGTTCTCAGATTAAAATGTCATATTAAAAAAAGTGAGTATTAATCAGTATTTTTATCTTGTTCTTTTTTCCATTTTTAAAATATTATGGAAAGTAAACGGTACATAATCACTTTTTATTTTTTATATTTTTTTTATATTCTCCACATTAAATATTGAAAATTAATATAAATCAATATAATTGATTTTCTAATCAATTTAATTACAAATAAATAATAAATATATATATAAAAGATAATAAATAAAATAACTAATTATTTTTATGAATAAAAATGACTATTGAATAAATAAGAATTATTATTATTTCATATTTTAATATTAAATGTTGAAATGCAATAGAAAATAAATATAAAAAACGAGTATTATTTTTCTCTCGATTCTGTCTTCGCCCCTCAATCACGGAGCTCTTCTTATTACGCCTCCTCGCACACGCCACACTCCCTATTATTTTTTATTTTTATTTCTCTTCACACATTTTTAAGTATAATTTTTTTAATTCACATAATTCTGTTAGATATGATTTTATAAAATCCTATTGATATTTAATCACAGTAAATAAAGAAAGTGAAAATGACCTCCGTTGTATGTGTACCATTCCATTGATATTTGGAAAACCCACTAATTTTCGCAATCATCACGCCCTCATCCTCAATTAATCCAATCCATCCCTTATCCCTTGCCCCTTCCTCAATCCATCCCTTGCCTTTCCCATCACTTCACCACAACTTCAACTCCAACTCTACTCTCCACTTTGACAACACCGCTATGACTGTGAGACCAATGACCTCATTGCTCTCGCCATTCTGTCTTCGCCTCCTCGCACACGCCACACTCCTCGGACGTTTCCCAAACACTGTTTCTCCACATAACGCGCACTTTCTCCTATAAATACTCGTTGCCAGAAACCCCATACCCACTGCAACACTGCGTCTCTCCCTCCTTCCCACGATACCCGCTGCCGGAAGCCCTTCCTTATTTCCATTTCCATCGCCATGCCGTCTCCCTCTTTGGCTTTGCCTGCGCTCTTTCTCCTCTTCCTTTTCCCTTTCTCCTCTGCGCATTCATTTCATGATGATGCACAGTCCCTGTTGGCATTTAAAAAGCTCATTACCAGCGATCCCCATAATTCCTTGGCCAATTGGAGCCCCACAGTCCCCCTTTGCAACTGGACAGCTATTACTTGCGGCGGCCGTCATCCAGACAGAGTTGTGGCCATCGATCTCGATGGCATGGATCTACGCGGCACCATCTCCCCTTCGCTTGGTAATTTGTCGTTCCTACGCTCACTCAATATTTCAAACAATAAGCTCCACGGTCACATCCCACCTCAATTGGGACGCCTCTTTCGTTTGAGGTGGCTCTGGCTTTACAGCAATCAATTGGAAGGAAATATACCACATCAACTCAGCAGCTGCAGAAATTTGGTTTGGTTATCGCTCTCTTACAACAATCTGAGCGGAAATATCCCCGGTGAGTTGGTATCCCTGTCACATTTGCAAGTGCTTTTATTGGGAGTAAACAGTCTAACAGGTACCATTTCCCCTTCTTTAGGAAACCTTTCAGCATTGATTATTTTAGATATTTCTGAAAACACTTTGGTTGGTCTTATTCCACAAGAACTGGGCTTTCTCACCCATCTCCAAATTCTTTACCTTCATACAAATGAATTGTCTGGCAGCATTCCACAAGAATTGGGCCTTCTCACCCATCTGCAAACTCTTTACCTTGATACAAATAAATTGTCTGGCAGCATTCCCCCTTCATTGTCCAATATCTCCACTTTGACTGATTTAGCAATTTCCACCAACTACCTCACTGGCAGCATTCCACAAGAACTGGGCCTTCTCACCCATCTGCAAACTCTTTACCTTTATACAAATGAATTGTCTGGCAGCATTCCCCCTTCATTGTCCAATATCTCTACTTTGACTGACTTGGAAATTTACGAAAACAAATTTAGAGGGCACATTCCATTAGAATTAGGTGTTAAGCTCCACAACTTAATCATCCTCTCTTTATGGGGAAATCAACTTACTGGGAACATACCATATACAATTGGGAATTGTTCCAAACTTGAACAACTTTTTCTACACTACAATAAGTTGACCGGCAATGTTCCAGTAGAGTTGGGTAAACTATCCCTTCTTCAAAAGCTAAAGTTGAACAATAATGAGCTTGACAGTGGCAAGACCACAACCATGCCCTTTCTCATATCTCTTACGAATTGTTCTCGCCTAAGAATACTACACTTGAGTGACAATAAACTAAGTGGTGTATTGCCCCTTGCCATAGGGAGACTTTCCACCAATTTGTCCTACTTTTCATTAGCAAACAACAAAATACAAGGAAACATTCCTCCACATATTGGCAATCTTAGTAGCCTAATCTTTCTAAATTTAAGTGGAAACTTTTTAAATGGTACCATTCCACCATTTGGAAACCTTACAAAATTAGAAAGATTGGACTTGGTAAACAATGAATTAGAAGGTAACATCTCCAATCAATTTGAACAATTACAAGGACTTGGTCTCTTGGATATTAGTAGAAACAAACTCACTGGAAAGATTCCCAATTCCCTTCCACCATCTAAACAACTAAGAAGAATCCTACTTAATCACAACCAGTTATCAGGGAGAATACCTATCATCTTAGGAAACTATATAAATATGGAATTGCTCGACCTATCTCACAATATGCTCACTGGAAGCATTCCACGAGAAATTGCTAAACTTTCTAATCTACAATTCTATTTGAACTTGTCATGGAATTTATTAGATGGCTCGTTGCCCATGGAGATTAGTAAAATTGCAAAGGCTCAAGCTATAGACATTTCCTCCAATCACTTGACTGGGCTCATTCCACCTACACTTGGAAGCTGCAGTGAACTACAAACATTGAATTTATCTAGAAATGCCTTCCAAGGCTCTATTCCAGATTCACTTGGAACTTTACTAAGTCTTGTGAACCTAGATCTCTCTTTCAACTCCTTATCAAGTCCAATACCAGAGTCTCTCCAAAAATTGAAAATGCTTCAGTGTTTGAATTTGTCTTTCAACAATCTCACAGGGGAAATCCCAAAAGTGGGATTTTTTGCAAATCAAACAATTATCATGTCCTTCATTGGGAATCCAGGCCTTTGTGGACCAAAAGTATTCATGTTACCTGCATGTCCAACATCAAGAAGTCATTTTGCAGTTGTGAAGAAAATACTATTTCCAATGAGTGGAGCTATTGTTTTTATACTATGTTGCTTACTTTTGGGGTTCCTTTGGAGACGGAATATACATGTGCAAAACTTTGATTCCTTAGAATCCATTTTTCAAAAGTTAGAGCACAAAAGGATCTCATTTCAAGAGCTTCACATAGCAACCAATGGATTCAGTAGGAGCAACTTGTTGGGATCAAGTAGTTTTGGATCTGTTTATAAAGGAATTTTGAGTGATGGCACAATTGTTGCTGTGAAAGTTTTCCAATTGCAAAATGACCAGGGTGAGAAGAGTTTCAAAGCAGAGTGTAGTGTCTTGCAAAAGATTCGACATCGAAATTTGGTGAGAATCATAACCTCCTGCTCCAACCTCCATTTCAAAGGTTTAGTGTTCCAATTTATGTCTAACGGAAGCCTAGATAAGCATTTGTATCATGACAGAAATGACAACAATGATGAGGAAGTGTGTGGCCTGGGATTAAAAACACTACTAAACATTGCCATTGATGTGGCCCATGCCATTGAATATCTACATCATTATTCTCATGTGCAAGTAGTGCATTGTGATATAAAACCCAGCAATGTGTTGTTGGATGAAGACATGGTAGGCCATGTGACAAATTTTGGTCTTGCAAGATTGATTGGTGCAGACTTTGGTGATTCACTTACTTCAACACTTACTTTGAAAGGGTCTATGGGTTACATTGCTCCAGGTATGGATTTTTTTAAAATTAGTTTTAATTGTCATTTTTCATCAACAATTTTGTATACACTAGTGAGATAAATATTTATTGAGGTTTCCTTTAATGCAGAGTATGGATTGGGTGAGAGAGTTTCTACCAAAGGAGATGTTTATAGCTATGGCATTATGTTATTGGAAATGCTTACCAGAAAACAACCAACCAACAACATGTTTATTGGAGACCTAAACATGCACAAGTGGGTGAGCCTAGCATTTCCAAACAAAGTGAAGGAGGTGATTGACAACAATCTGTTTAGTGCACAGGTTGTAGCTGGATTTGAAGAAGATAATATACACAATTGTCTACTTTCTTTGCTACGAGTTGGTTTACTTTGTTCAAAAGATTCACCTGATGAACGGCCAACTATGAGAGATGTGGTAATAGTGTTGGAAAATCTCAAAGAAGATTTGGTGGCAAAAACAATTGCTACAAGAAGAAGTATATCCAATTTACTTGGCCATACAAATGCACCAAATATAAATTCCATAACCTCAAATGACCAAAGTTCTTCTACATACTAGTGTGAAAATTGTAAGTACAAAATATTTCAATCTTCTCATTATTTTTTCAATCTCATATTTATTTTTTATTTTAAAAATTTCAAACAAATTTCTGCTACCATGTATTATCTATTTATAATTACCCCGAATATGAAATTTAGATGCTTGTTCAACAGTTGATTAAATAGACTGTAAATTTACATTTGGTTAGATTTATTCTTCTTTCATAGTATTTATAAATTAAACTAGCTTCACAGAACTGGAAAAGAAATTAATTGCATTCTGTTAGTTTACAGTGGGAAGTGTGAAGATTTATATCATGAAGTTGCTACTTATTATACAATTATTTTGACCTCTTAAGATTAAATTTTCGATACTCTACAGATTTTTACAGATTTAAAAATGGAGCTTTAATCCCAAGAGCTTCGAACAATTAGTCTTTTCTCAAAGGTATGTTAAAAGTTCTTATTGTTTCAAAATTTGAAGTCACCATCAATCGTTATCCATTTTTCAGAAATTTCAATGAAATCGTTATCCATTTTTCAGAAATTTGGGGTTCTTCAGTGGACGATTATGTACTCTTTCAGCTCTTCTCAATGGACGTTTTTCAATGCTCTGAAATGGACGTTCATCATCTAAAGATGAGCTCCCAATAATGTAGAGGAGGCTCTGCTTTGGGTACAGGAAAACTATGTAATGACATTTTGTTTTACGTTCTGAATGGGTACCTCTCAATTCCAAATTTAATTATTTGAGAGGTTTTTTTATAAAATATTAATTTCTATGCTTTTTATTATTTGATTAATATAATTCATCGGTTGATTCTAACAATCCTACAGCTGGAATTCTTGGTCCTCCCCATCTAAAGAATTAATGACCTTTGTTGAGTATGGAATTCCTCACATTTCAGAAATAGCCTTTATGATATTTGGTTATTCTTAAAAATTAGATCTATGATATTTGGTTATTCTGAAAAATTAGATCTTTGGAATAATGGATATTTTATTTATTAATTTTAATTAATATAAGGTGTTTTTTTTTTTTCATATTTGGTATAATAATGAATATTTTTTAAACATAAAGTATAATTTGAGTGGATTTATTTATTAAAAAAAATCTTTTTTCTGGTAAAGATATAGATTTGAATTTGAAACGGTAGAATATATACTTATTGGTAATATAAATAATGAAATTGTTATGTAGAAGCAATTTTTTTGTTTACAAACAAGAGGGCCTCATACAAAAACTTGCTGTTTGGCTATACTAGAATATCAATATTAGATTATTGTTATTATTATTTTTATTTTAAACCATTGTGAATGGGTAACTTGTTGGAGTAATTTGGGCTATAAACCACAATGAAATTGATTTAAATATATTTTTTTCAAATCTTTTAAAATAAACTAAGTTTATTTTGTAATGATTTTATAGAGAAAATGAAATACAATATCAAAGACATGCAATGCTTCATATGTTTTTATGGTTATACCATTATTTAAATGCAATTTATGTGAGGAAAGTATGGAAGAAGGGGGCCTCATGAAGATGACATTACTCCTATATAATGTTGGAATTGTGTCAAGCAAAAGTCTAGCAATAAATATTTAAGGAATGATAAACAAAAGGTAGAAGGATAATGCTTTTCACCACATAGTCTCATGCATAATATTCTACTTTCATTTGGTGTCTAGTTGCCTTTAGTTTTCCACTTTTATAATTTGTATGTCTACTTGTCCCTCAAATCTATACATATTTTATTCTCTAACCCATTTCTAAAAGATGTGGAATAAGAATTGATCTTTGGAGGAGTCATCATCAACTTCACTAATTAAAGCATCTCAGCCATCTTGCTCAACTATCTTTTCTCGTTATATAACTGGAGTCATTCGGATATGCAATGTGCATGTTTTCACTAATTGGAGTTAGATCTCAAAAAGGTATTGCGTATAATAGTAGAGTTTGGATAACATAATGATGTCTTAATTTACATCCCTTGACCTAATGGGGGGTCGACACTAAAAAAATTGTGCACTATGAATGTTGGTTGATCAAGTCATTTGGTATCCAACTAAAACCCATTTTCCTTTGAAGTTCTACAACACAAACTACCCTAACAAAGTGATGCCTACAACAAGGAAAACACATGTACTTGCTAGATGAAGTACATGTCCACTTGCAAGTAGTAGACATTTTCATCTAGTTAGCATCATTGTTGAAGTTTCATTGACTTATGACTAATGTGCCTCCAAGTACAATGTAAATGTGGAATCATTGTATTGGTGTACAAGGTAGGTTGATCATGTTAGTTTACTTAAAATATAGATCTTAGGGTATTAGGATAGATGTAGCTAAATGTATATCCTTTACATAGATAAACATTGGTTGACATAATGATTGGGCCAACACTTTATGAAATCGCATTATGAAGCGCCATCAAATTATCTTGGCAATTAAAGTAACATAGTCAATATATTACTCACACTCACCCATCCATATAACCCAAGGTTTTTTATTGATCCCAAATAGACTTATATTTGATGCAACTTCAACCAATTTAAGTTCTAATATATATTTAGATCCAAGCTGAGAAGCATTGTAAAAAATATATTGTAGATTAAACTATTGTTAACCACCTTTATGAGGGTCAATAAACATTCATAAGAAGTGACTTGCAACCAACCACTTCCTTAACTATATGCAAGTTTCCAAAAAAAGTTTTAGAGGGGTACCCCAAATGGGTTATCCAATGACACCAACTATTAGGGGATACACTCGTGTGGGTTAGATATCACTCTATAGCTAGCTATTTTAGGGCATACAATGGTTAGGATTCTAATTAAAATTTTGAAATGAATGAAACTCATCTCTAAGAAACCAAACTCTAATACCATGAAAATGAAACAAGGAATGACCTATCTATTGAATACCCTAGGTACCTACCTTAAGTATACAAAAGTTGTGTCTAAATATAGTTTCAGTGCAACCATTCATGTAACAGTTGAGTGGGTAGAACCTTCATCATAGTGCTTTTCAATATGATGTCATAATTCAACTAGTCTCTTAAAACATGACAATAGCTCATGTGATGATTCTTAGGAAACCACACAAAGTCAAAACTCCTTTCAAATATCAAATTAGTTCATGAGATAGCTATGGGATGTTGATGCATAATTTTTGTTTTATCCACTCATTGGTTCACCCCCTTTACATATTTCTTGAAATGTAGTTTCTTAAAATCAAACCCATAACAATAAATCCCACCTAATACATTGAGCTCCCTACATAAGATCCAATATATATGTTGATTTCCTTCATCATCTTCATGTTTTGCATATTGTGTGAATATTAGAAGAAGAATGTGCTTCTTCCCAACTAAATATTAAATCCTCACACTCCATGTAGTCTAAGGATGCAATTCCTAATTCTCTATCAATTTCTTCATTGAGATCTCTTCCTCATCAAATCCATACCAAGAAAACTTCACCATAGGACGAGGTTCATCATGTGGAATTATTTATCATCTTCAAATGTGGAGAAAGGTTTAAGAAATAGTAATCTCATATCATCGCAATAGGAAATGCAATTAATGGGTAAATAATTGTACCCAACAATTACAACCCCTTGCAAAGGCAATATGAATAAAGGAATCAAATAATTCTCATTAGACATAGTATACACCTAGAGAAATTAACAAGTCGAACATGCTATCTAATTGATTCAAACTCAGTTCTTGTGAACATGGAAAATTTTAGCCATGGACTAGAAGGAACATAGCTTCAATTATTTAGGTTTACAAAAGGATCCAAACAAAGTATACAAGCATTTGCACCAAAAGGGTGCAAATACATGCCAATAGAAGTGTAGATGAATGTAGAGTGATGCAGAGGTAGCGTTTTAGGAAAAGGATGTGAAAAGCATGAGGAATTAGGAGGTTAGGGGTGGGGTGGAATGGGAAGGAATTGGTAAAGTAGAGGGTTGCAAGTAGGACATGGGTGGGTTATCTAAATTTAGTGAGTTTGTCCCGACAATTAGATGCCTTCATAGAAGCACCGAGGATAAATAGATAACCACAAGCTAATAGGGAAGACAATGAATCAAGCAAGTAAACACTTAGAAATTAAATTTGTTGAAACAATGAGACTAAAGCGGAAAAAGACATATGGAAATGTTGACATGCACCATATTGCATTGGTTTTCTGTAATTATGCTTTGCTCAATCCATGAGCTCATCACTAAGAGGTGTTTTAGGGTTTCTTTTACCATCTAAATATATATACAATAACATTTGAAATATAATGGTTTCTAATGTCTAATTGGAGGTCAGGGATCGACCGGTCAAAGACGTTCACAGGTTGAGTATCTCTTCAAAGTCTAAAGTGCCAAGGGGCCTAGCTATGTGGGATGTCATTTTATAAAAAAGGTTCATTCATAAAGTATTTAGATTAAATATTTTAAATTTAATTTTTTTAAATAACATTGAAAAAATATTTTTTTGAAAAATAAACATTATATATAGTTTCATTGGTCAATGTTAAACTAATAGTGGTCAATGGACAATGTTAAAGAGCCCTTTTATAACCTTAATTTCATATTCTTACAGTTAGTTGGCTTCCATATCGTGCTACCATCGGGAATGTCCTCAAACTATCTTGTCACCCTATTTGAAGTAGAACAAATTTAATACTAACACACAAGAGTCTAAGTTATTAAAAAATACAAAGATAAATTACAAATACACTAAATATAAGTAAGGAAAAACCATTCTCAAATATAATAGTAATGATTAGAGATTACATTTGAGAATCCTTAAAAAAGACATATAATAATATAAAAATTGTATTTTAATTTTTAATACACATATACATTTTTCTTTTTATCTTATAAAACAAAATACATCCTTTATTTGTTGCAATACATTTTTTATTTTTTAAAAATATTTGCTCCATACAATACTCTAAATTAGAAATGAGTTAAATTGGCATCACAAAATTTTGGAAAAGCTAAATTATATTTTGTTTTGATAGAACAACAAAATTAGCTCAAAAAGTTCAATCTTAACTTAAATACAAAACCAACCAAACAAAAGGATCAGAGACCCACTAAATCCAACATTAAATGTAAAACCAACTAAACAAGAGGATTAGTGAAGCACTAGCACAATGTGATCAATAGTTTTCCTTTAACCCAACAAATGCTCCCTGATTTTCTAAGATGAGTTTTGGGAGAATAGGCTTCAATCTTTGCGCTAAAATTTTGGAGATTATTTTGTATAAGAAGTTGCACAAAGAAATTGGCCAAAATCTAGCAAAAGAGGACCAACTGACCTCCTTGAGTGTTAAGGCTAAGTAGGAGCCCTATGCAATTTTTTTGAACACACAATCTACTTTCCTTATTAAATTGAACTTGATCACCTCCTAAAACAATGGATAGAAATGAGTCGAGAAATCATCTAGGCCAAGTGCTTTGTTCCGACATAGGGAAAACATGTTTTGACTTCCTCTTTTGTTACTTCCTTCGAAAAGTCTGTGTTTTCCTCTGTGGAGTATTTTTCTCTATTATATACACAACAACAATCAAATTCAGAACTTGTGGGTCATAATAGAGTGTTTTGTAATGGATATCTATGGCATAATTCCCTCTATTATATACACAATGACAACTGCATTTGAAACCTGTGGCTCAAAATAGAGCGTTTTGTAATGGGAGACCACTTCTTTCTTAGTTTTTCCAAATTCATTAACTAGGTGACATCTACCAAAATGGTTTCAATGTTATTCTTCCATGGGAAATATTTTACTTGATTATGAAAAATTTGTGTGTTAATATCCCAAGCTTGAAGCTGAAGGTTGTAGGATTCAAGATTCTACACCTCTTCCTCTTCTTTAAGGGCTTTATGATATTATTAAAAATCCTTCCATTCTTGGAGAAGAAGTTCTTTCGACACAATGTCTTGCTCTATTCTCTTTTAAGTTCCTTTCAAGGAGGTTTTATGTTGGATAATTTTGGATGCATTATCCACTTTCCTCTCCTTGACCAATTTCTTGATGGTTGTCTTTAAATATTT
>APFE031436664.1:0-11652 GCA_000404065.3 Pinus taeda | reverse complement strand
TATATATATTCACACAAACTACACTCATATATCTACAAGTAAATAATATATATACAAATATAACAAGGAAATATTCATACAAATATAGAGAATACATTCATACCCATACAAAGAATACAATTATGCAAGACACATACAAGTGTAGCAAATAATAGACTCGTACACACAAAGAATAGATTCATACACACACAAAGAATAGAATTAAGCGAGACACATACAAAGAATACAATTATGCAAGACACATACAAGTATAGCAAACAATAGATTCATACACATACAAAGAATACAATTAAGCAAGACACATACAAATGTAGCAAAGAATAGATTCATAGACACATAAAGGACATATTCATACACATACAAAGAATACAAGTAATCTAAGGCACACACAAATGCAACAAAGAATAGATTCATTTACACAAAGAATACAAGTAAACAAGGCACACACAAATATAGAAAAGAATAGATTCATGTACACATAAATAATATATTCATACACATACAAAGAATACAATTATGAAAGACACATACAAGTATAGCAAAGAATAGATTCATACACTCAAAGAATATATTCATACACATACAAAGAATACACCTAAGCAAGACACATACAAATGTAACAAAGAATAGATTCATACACACATAAAGGACATATTCATACACATACAAAGAATACAAGTAATCTAAGGCACACACAAATGCAACAAAGAATAGATTCATTTACACATAAAGAATACAAGTAAACAAGGCACACACAAATATAGAAAAGAATAGATTCATGTACACATAAATAATATATTCATACACATACAAAGAATACAATTATGCAAGACACATACAAGTATAGCAAAGAATAGATTCATACACTCAAAGAATAGATCCATACACATACAAAGAATACACCTAAGCAAGACACATACAAATGTAACAAAGAATAGATTCATACACACATAAAGGACATATTCATACACATACAAAGAATACAAGTAATCTAAGGCACACACATAAGCAACAAAGAATAGATTCATGTACACATAAAGAATACAAGTAAACAAGGCACACACAAATATAGCAAAGAATAGATTCATGTACACATAGATAATATATTCATACACATACAAATAATACAATTATGCAAGACACATACAAGTATAGAAAAGAATATATCATACACTCAAAGAATAGATACATACACATACAAAGAATACAATTAAGCAAGACACATACAAAAGTAGCAAAGAATGGATTCATATACACATAAAGGACATATTCATACACATACAAAGGATACAAGTAAACAATGCACACATAAATACAACAAAGAATAGATCCATATACATACAAATAATAGATGTAAATAATATACACACAATTATAGCAAAGAATATAGTTATACATATACAAGTAAACAATATCCATACACTAGAATACTCAAAAAGTATACATAGAATATATTGTACACACAGAATCCAAAGCATACATTGCCACCCAAATACATTCATATATATAAAAATAAGCATTCAAGAATATATTTATTGTATATAAAAAATAAAACCAATACAAAAACATTTAGATATCGTAAATTTATACAAATAAATAATAAAAAAATATTTAAATATTTACAAACAAAAACACTCTAAATAATATATGGGTATTTAATATAAATTTAGAAAAATATCAATAAAAATACTAATTATTATATGGAAAGAAGTTAAAAAAATAATAAAATATCGTAATAAATAATTTATATAAAAAAATTATATTAAATTAAATAAAAAAAATCAAAAACTAAAAAAAAATAGAATTAAAAATTATAAATTAAATTTAGGTTATAATTGTTATATAATTTTATGTGAATAAGAGCGATTTTGCATTTTGTGTGTATGTGGGGAAGATATTTAAAACATTGAAAAAATGTTAAATGATTTATGTGAATAAAGATGATTTTGCCATTTGTTTGTGTATGTGGGGAAGATGCTTAAAACATTGAAAAATTGTTAAATGATTGACGTGAATAAAGCTAATTTGTCATTTGTGTGTGTATGTGCGGAAGATGTTTTTAACATTGAAAAAATGTTAAATGATTTATGTGACTAAAGTTGATTTTGCCATTTGTGTGTATGTTGGGAAGATGTTTAAAACTTATTTATACATTATTATTATAATAAAAGGATATATTTGTTTGTGCATATTGGAGTTGCTATAAACTAAAGATCATGAAAAACATGAGCATAAGGAACACAACTCAAAGGAGGGTTACCATTTAACCCTCCTAAGAGCCTTTTGGAGGGGTTGAATCCCCCTCCACAAAAAGAAAAGCCTACTCCTTTTATTAATGATAGTTTGTGTTCATGTACATTTTTTGATGGGCCCATCTAAAAAAAAATATCTAATTACATCATTACAAAACATAAAAATAGATAATGTCTTCCAGACAAGAGCAGCTTTGGTATTGATAAATTTTCTGCAATATACAACATTGAAATAATGTTGTTAATATATAAACCTTTCATAACAACTTGCAACATGATTAAATGTATCATTCCTAAAAAATCTATAACAGATATATTTATATATAATCATAAACCTATAATGCATGACAAATATTCAATCATAATAAAAAAATACATATTTATTTTCGAAATTCTAAATAATGTTGTTAATATACAAACCTTTCATAACAACTTGCAACATAATTAAATGTATCATTCCTAAAAATCTATAACATATATATTTATATATAATCATAAACCTATAATGCATGACAAATATTCAATCATAATAACAAAAATACATATTTATTTTCGAAATTCTAACTAGATAACACAGATTGTTGATAAATATATTTCTTTTCCCTTCGTAAAAGTAAATGTTAGATTGCAAAATTTAATAAAAAAAATAGATAATACATATTCTTGATAACTATATTTCTTTTCTCTTAGTAAAAATAAATGTTACATTTCACACTTAAAAATAAAATCAACGTTGAAAGAGAAAAGAGGTTACTGATATAATTAATGAAACTACTTAATTAATAACAAATAGGAGGAAAAAGAAAGATCAAATAAAACTACTTAATTAATAACAAATCAAAAGAAAAAGGAAGGTTACTGATATAATTAATGAAACTACTTAATTAATAACAAATAGGAGGAAAAAGAAAGATCAAATAAAACTACTTAATTAATAACAAATCAAAAGAAAAAGGAAGATCAAACAGGTTGCTGATATGATTAATAAAACTATGTATAACAGATCAGAGGAAAGAGGAATTTTTTATTAAACTACTTAATTAATAAGGGAGGGGAAAACTAAGAAATTGCCACCTGAAACTGGTTTTAGGAGATCGTTGTCAAGTAGTATGATTGTTTTATCTCATCATCATCACATTCCTATTGTTTTATCATCATCACATTCCAATCTTATTGCATATGATCTATCCTAATTAAATACTACTACTACCATGTTGTTGCCCTAATTAAATAATACTACCATGTTCTAGTTTATCTCATAATCATAACCAGTTATGACCTCCTCTTGACTACTAACCAGTGATGTCAGCAATGTTCAACAATTGCTAGACTTGGAAAATATGGAATGAGCACATCCTATGCAATTTCCAATGAACTCAAGCTCAAAACTACTAACTGACATAGCTCAGGGGTTGAAGTACAAGCCACTTAATAGAACCTGTACATGTACTTATTCCCATGTTATGCATGCAAATAGCACGACTCTCTACAAACTAACTCATAAGTATGGACTAGTATGGACTAATCGTTTGCAATTGCACATTCATGCTGCGGTCTTTAGTAATTTACTATTTACAAAAACCGAATGCAATACCAAAACCCATGTAATATCTACGGTTGACATTTACTATATATGAACCACTAGAATCAATTCAAGGGTGCCTAAGACAACCAGAATTGAGCTCCTAGGTGCAATTACCTTCCACTAACCATCACAGTGGGAATCCATTATAACCCATACCAACATTAGAGTTCAAGTTAAGTGTAAAATTGAATGGATTATATAATTGGCAATTTCTTATAAGAAAACGACCCATTCACACCGCTGTTTGCACTACGATCAACAATTACGCATATATAACTTTTGATTGCCCGTTAACAATTCTCTACGGAGAAAAAAATTTAAAATCAACAAGTACCATTAACAAATCTATATAATATAACCCATGCTACAACATAACTTTGAGTAATGATTGAAAAGCGCTGAGAACTAAACACGAAACTAGTACTAACTGATAGTTATCATCTGGCATCTCCCTTACCAAATATTATCACTATTATTTCTCGTTCGATCTCGATAGGGGTCTCAGAACAATCAAACGTGCAGCGTTACCTGAGTGCTTGTACAACCAAAGCCATCAATCACAGGCAGGGAATACAATGCATAACATTCATTCAATCACGGCCACTGGCTGGATTCAGGAGCAGAGCAATCACAGACACTGGCCTACATTCAAGAGCTGCAGCAATAGATGGATAGAGAGGTAGGGGTGCCTACATCCACATACATCGCTCGGGTGCACTTTTAATAACTTGATAGTTTTCTCACTATGAACGAACTAAACTCAACGATACATGTGCAATTTCCAATGTGCAATTTCCAATCAGCCCACGCTAGCTACGATGATTTTTTTTGTAAATCTAATTACAACCGCTGTTACCATCCATGGCAAACTCTTCGATCAATTATGTGATTGCAGTTACTGCAATGTATGATGCTTATAGTCAATGATGTCTTAATTTTTTTTAATTCTTGCTCTATAGACTGGTTTCCTCTCTGTTGAGGCAGTCTTAGAACTAATTCTCAGGCAAGTTGAGATAGGCTGTATTCACTTACAACCCAAACCACTCTGTAAATATCTTTTTTTCTTTATTAATAGATAAACCTTACTTAGCAAAAAAAATGTATGATGCTTATATGCATATTCCCTATGTGGCTTGGGACTGTATTGGGGTATTCTAGGTTTCCTATTTGGCTTGGTTTTAATAAAATAATTTTAATGTATGATGCTTATATGCATATTCCCTATGTGGCTTAGGACTGTATTGGGGGATTCTAGGTTTCCTATTTGGCTTGGTTTTAATAAAATAATTTTAATTAATAATTACTTGTAGATATTAAAAAAATCATAAACCATTACTCATGCCTGAATACCTGCACTATTGTTCATAACCTCTGATAAATTTAAACTCCAACAATATCGATAATCCCTGATTCAACGTGGCTATTAAATTAGAATAAGCGTTAAGTAGAGCCAACATTAGTATCTAAGTTATCATTACCAGGCGTTGCACCTACGTGAAAACCTATATGGAAAAGATCATTCCTCACGAAGTGTCCGAGGAGATTTTTCATTCAGATGGCATTCAATTTTCCGCTTCCCTATGTTATTACCAGCTAGTCGAGTTTAATCATATATTTTTATGTATATAACAAAGTAGTCTCAAATAGAGACACGCAAGTCAAATAGAGACACGCAAGGTATTACTTATCTGGTTAATGATAGGGGTATCTCTGGAACACAGGGGATGTTGAAGCGTGGAAGAATGACGAAGACTAGTTTGCGCACCAGACACTTGCAGGAGTGAACTCGATGGTCATTCGATGTCTAGAAGTAGGCAGTAAAAGCAAGATATTTTATTGTTTGTTTCGATACTGCTTATATGTTATTATTACTAGTAGCAATGGCTTTCTGTTTGATGTAGTGTCAATAAGGCATTTCCTTTATAACAGAGCTTTCCACCGTAAGTGGAACAGGGACTCCTAATTTAAGTTAAGAAAGCGAAAGCGTTCGGTGAAATTATGCATGGCAAATGGACATATACGCAGGCTATTAAGTTATGCATGGCAAATGGACATATACGCAGGCTATTAAGTCGAAGAGGCTCTTTATATTGGACTACATTCCATACGTGGAGCTAATGGCTCATTAACGAGCACTCTTGATGCAAAACCTACGCCCGTGGCCATTTCATTGTGTTGTGTTTGCTTCCCACATCAACCAGTTTGGCTTTACCACGCGTCTATACCCCAGACGAAAGGTGAATTCTATTGAAAAGACCAGGGAGGAAATGCCATCATTGAATCGTTGCATTAAACAGAAAGTTGAGTCTAAAATAGAATTGCTAAGCCCTACAGCTGGAATTTCTGGGGTTTCTTCGATTGGTCACTTTTGAATTGCACAATCAATTTCTGGGGTTTCTTCGATTTGTTCATTGTGTTGTGTTTGCTTCCCACATCAACCAGTTTGGCTTTACCATGCGTCTATACTCCAGAGGAAAGGTGAATTCTATTGAAAAGACCACGGAGGAAATACCATCATTGAATCGTTGTATTAAACAGAAAGTTGAGTCTAAAATAGAATTGCTAAGCCCTACGGTTGGAATTTCTGGGGTTTCTTCGATTTGTTACTTTTGAATTGCACAATCAATTTCTGGGGTTTCTTCGATTTTCACTTTGAATTGCACAATCAAGAGAGAGGGCTAGGTCTTTCTCGGATCTGACTCTGTAAGGTTTTTGTTGGTGCCTCTCTCTATGGTGTGTCTCAATTGACTGAACCACCTTTGCCTAATATACCCACGCATAATATGCTTCATGGGGTTAATATCTACCCAACCTCCTAGTTTAAATGCTTGATCAGGTTATGCAACTCTTATGGATATGGGGCAATTGGCTGCGCTGGCATGCGCATGAAATGAGAAAAGGAGGAGCTCAATTGGTGTTTGGAGAGACCAATGCTGTAACAAACAGCCCAGCCATGAAATGAAAAAAGGAGGAGGAGTTCAATTAGGCGTTTGGAGAGACCAATGCTGTAACAAATTACAACAACGCAGCCATGAAATGGGAAAAGGAGTACCTCAATTTGGCGACCAATGCTCTAAGAAACAATGCAACCATGAAAATGAGAAAAAGAGGAGACCAATTGGGTGTTTGGAGAGACCAATGATGTCAATAGCCAAAAAGATTGATGGGCGACCTGACCTGACCTGTACATGGAAAACCACCTAATGCCTCCTCACATGTGAACATCCTCAACACTTATGTTAACACAAACCGACTAAAACCGACTCAATTGGAAAAACTATTCTGCAATGGAGATATTCGTAAACTGCACCAAGAAATAGAGAAGAACAAGGCCATTCACAAATCGTACTAACCTTGCTTCATACTTCATTTGCTATTGAAACTCTCCAAAATGGTTGTTCCAAAAGAGCTCTAAACCCCTCATTCCCAGCTGCAAAAGCACTGGAAACATCTGCTCCAGCTCCTGTATATAAAATCCCAACTCATCAAAAAAGGGTCGACAATAAATCTAAAAATAATTCAAGAAAAGAAAATATTGCACTCACTGATTTGTTGATCAATTTGGCCCTTCAACCACCCGTGCATATTCTTCTCAGCTGGGACTTTCTCTCCCAATTAACAGACACACAAACACAACAAACATGTACACAGACACATGACACAAACACAACAAACATTTGCACACTACACAGGACACAACCACAACTAAACTACACAGTACATTGATACATACAATACAACACTACACAAAACAGAACAGAACATTTATGGAGCGCTCCATAAGACATGCAACTTTACATCAGAGTCTGCTTGAGAGAGAGAACACCCATGTTTTACCTGTAGATTCAACAGAGAGAACAATTTGTGAGGAGGTTACATAAAATCACTCAATCGCCCACTGCCTTTCCCTGCTTAACCAATTGAATAAACAGAGAGATTGACAAAGAAATTAGAGGGAACATAAAATTACCGTCCATGAATAATCCACTCCATCGCCCTCTGACTGCAAAAAATTTGATCACCTCCTCTTTCTTGGTGGAGCTGAATTTCCTCCTCTCTTCATCATAATCATCCATCCCTCTCAGTCTCAGCCGCGCCAGAATTTTGATCACCTCCTCTTCGTTGGTGGAGCTGAATTTCCTCCACTCATTCTTTCTTCATCACAATCACCGATCCCTCCCATGCGCACCAGTATATAATGACTATGGCATGCATGAGTTTTATGCTTCCTTTTTTGAACCGTTGCCTTAAAATTTAGCTTTAACCTAACCAATCTTTTAATTACTATACATGAAACCAATCTTTTAATTATCAATCTTTTAACTCACTATTACTATTTATAATTTATGATATCGCTGTAATTCTTTTTTACCGGCTGGCTTTTTCAGTTCTCTGTTTTTTAGTTCTTTGTTGGCAACCACAGTACTAGGTCTGAAGGGGTGTGCCATTCTATATTCTTATACACCTGGCGACCCATGTGTATATTCTAATTTGTGCAATTCAGCTGCAGAAAAAAAATAAAGCACCACCAATAAACAACTTGACCACATCCTGCAGAGAAGGGCCGCCAATAAGCTTAGTTTTTTGGACAGCAGGGTGGTATTGTAATTTCAAAAGGTGCAGTTGATGGCTTTTAAGATTTATCTATTCGAATCCAGAGGATTGCTAACCCAAGCCATATGGATTATAACGTAAGATTTGGCCGCTGTCCAAAGTCTTTATAGGTTAATAAATTGCTTTTTTATTTATATATTATTTTTTATTAATATTTTTAAAATGAAAATTTTGTTAATTTAAATTACAAATATTTTATTTCTGGGTTGTGAGGTAATGTGGGCTTTATAGAAGTTAATAAATTGCTTTTTTATTTATACATTATTTTAAAAAGAAAATTTTGTTAATTTAAATTACAAATATTTCATTTTTGGTTTATGAGGTAATACAATATGGGCTTTATCGAAGTTAATAAATTGTTTTTCTATTTATACATTTTTTATTAATATTTTTAAAAAGAAAATTTTGTTAATTTAAGTTACAAATATTTCATTTCTGGTTCTTGAGGTAATATGGGTTTTAAGATCACGGAGTTGTTTTTAGTGTGACTTTTTGGACTTTCTCGTGCCGGAATCTGTGGAAAAATTTGAGGTGAAATCTTGATTTCCATCAAAATCACCACATTTTGGTTCCAAATATTTTGATTATTAAAATTGATTGTAATATTATTCAAATTTTGAAATAAAAAACTTCAAATCTATTTTCTTTTCCAAATATTATAGTAATTTTTTTCTTAAAAATTAAATAATTGTAAATATTTTCTTTTAATTTGTTACCAGTTTTGAGATCACTCACCAGTCTAACTTGTACTTTTAGTTGCTTCAATCCAAAGCATTCATTACTCAAAACCTCCTGAAAGTTAATTATAAATATTTTAGTTATTTAAATCAATTATAATATTATTTAAATTCTTAAATTAAAATTATTAAAGTTGGGTGTATATAAATATATAAAAATATATTTTGATGACGGCTAAATAAAAATATATTGAGGGGTCGTTAGAGCAAGTGAACATGATCACTCTCACATCCAAGTTGACTACTTTCTTTCGGAGAGCATCCCAACCTAGCTCTTTCTCTTTATAGATTCGAAGAAAGGTCTTCTCCGATGAGCCTTATCCAATCCAATTTCATATTGATGGTGGGTTTTTCAGAGCTAGTTCTATGTTTCTTTCCATATATACTTATGGTATTATTATTATCTTTTATGTTAATTTTGAATTTCCATAAATATCTCTTGTTTAATTTCTTTTTTTAAATCTATTTAAAATAAATAATCTTTTTATAAAATATTTTTAATTATAATCACTTTAAATATTAAAGGATATGAAATGGACACAATCACCCCTAGGATTTAAGATGTCCTTCATGTTGTTGGGATTATGAGATTCATTCATTGGTTTCAACTCAGATTTTGCCAATTGGTTCTCCACGTAGATTTGCCAACTGGATCCCAACCGCAGTGGTGATATGCGGCTAGTCGTGATTTACGCATTGTATGTCTAGTTTACTAATTGAAATGATGCCCAAACCAAAAGTGTCTCATTTCCCTGGTAAAACACTTCATGATGCACTTAGCGTCTAGTTTCATCGTAAAGCGCTCCATGATGCAGTTAGTCAAATGCTCCATATAATGCTCGAGTCTTAGCCTCCAAGCTCGGTAGCTCCATATAAGGTTACCTCACTCACACCTTCTCAAGATAACGTATTAATTTGTTTCTTTCTAAATGGCAATGGGAATGTGGAGGGCATGGAGATATGAGGTGTTTCTAAGCAGCAAATTAATCTGTTTCTTTCTGAATGGCAGTGGGAATGTGGGGAGCATGGATATATGACGTGTTTCTGAGCTTCAGAGGGTCAGATGTCACGAAAGGCTTCATAGATCATCTCTACACAACCCTCACAAGTACCAAATAAATTTGTGTATTACATGATGCCCATCAACTAAGAAAAGGGGAGGATATGAATACGACCCTAAACCATGCCATTGAATGCAATATTTTCTCCCCACACTACGCATCTTCTGTGTGGTGCCTCGACTAAGTGTCCCACGTGTATGGGAGGGTCATCGCTCTATTTTATGAAGTAGCTCATGTTTTATTTGGAAGCTCATTTGCCAAGGAATTTCAACACCATAAGATATTGAACGATGGAAAGGTGCTCTGTGCCTAATCTGTCAAGCTAGACATTTGCTAGACATCCAAAAACAAAGCGATTAGCATGAAAAAACTATCCCAAAAAAAACAACTAGCTCCTATCCATGAACATTTTGGAAAACCACACAATCTAATTAAGTAACCCCATTAACACACATATATATAATCTTCAAATTCATTCATAAAACTATAAAATCCAATCAATCAAAGTTGGATGGTTTTAGGTGGGTTTTAGCTCATAGTTTCACAAAAGGTGTAACACCGACACTTATGTAAGATTGATATGTAATAGTATTACCAATTAGCACTGTGTATGAGATTATTAAATTTCAAAAACTCATCACGAGGTCACTAATTGACTCATTACAAATAAGTAAATACAATAAACAATTCATTTTCTTAATACATAACACTTAATACCTAATTAAAAAAAAATCTCATTCACAAGATTTACATAATGAGTCACTAACCCATTGTGCTATACAATATCCTACACCACTATAAATAAATCTGACTTCAATAACCCATTGTAATGTACAATATCCTATACCACTATACATAAATGTGACTTCAAAGGTAATTCACATACTTATCATATTCTCTTCATGTTTCTCTATTGAAAGTATTTTATCATTTTGGTCTTAAGCACTCACGACTTCATAGTCATTGATTTTTCTTTCTGTGGGTTAACCTCCTCTATTCATATTATGGTGGGATTTTACAACGTCGTTCGGCTTTTACGGGGCTATTCATAGGATTCATTATAGTTGAAACTTCTTCTAAATGCCCATTTTCCAATGCATGTTATTCTCATTCCAATACATGTTATTTTCATTCTATTTTCAAGATTTTGCTTTTTGAAGGTATTTTGAAGATTTTGTGTTGTGAAGGAATTTAGAGTACCAACTTGAGCATTGTAAGTTGGATGTCAAGTAAATTTTCTTCCATTCCATGTATTCTGTTGGGTTGTAGTTTCTCCAGATTCAGTTGTAATTGAGGGAACAAAAATATTTCTCATATAGAGAAATTACATTGATATTTTGACGTCGTAATATTCCCGTAACTTCTTCCACATAATTGGGATTTTCTACAAAAATTTATATGGA
>APFE031436663.1:4133-62720 GCA_000404065.3 Pinus taeda | reverse complement strand
GGAGAATAAAGGAACCACAAACAGAAAGATGTGGGATAGCATTTTATGCAAAGGGACAAGAAAATCTATGGTACATTGACAGTGGATGTTCGAAGCATATGACAGGTGATAAATAAAAACTTGAGTCTTACTCTACTCTAGAAAAGGGGAAGAAAGTTTCTTTTGGGAATGATACTCCTACAACTATAAAAGGAAAAGGCATTGCTCGGTTAAAAGAAAAGGTCAAGGTTGGAAATGTTTTGTATGTTGATGGATTGAAGCATAATATTCTAAGTGTCAGCTAGATGTGTGATCAAAGAACCAAGGTGATATTCAGATCAAATGGATGTTTTGTTCGTGATCTTGATACAGGTAAAACAATGATCAAAGGCAAAAGAACTCCAAACAATCTATATATATTTGAAGAAGGAGAACAACAATGCTATCTAAGCAAGGATGATGAGCGTTGGTTATGGCATCGAAGGTTGGGGCATCTAAGCTTTTCACAAATAAGGAAAGCATGCAAATATCAACCAGTTCGTGATCTTCCAGATATCAAAATTCCTGACAACACCATATGCAAATCATGTCAGTTTGGAAAACAAACCAAAACTAACTTTCCAGAGAAGGAAGGATCAGCTAGCATGCCTCTTGAGCTAGTTCATACAGATACATGCGGTCTGTTCAGTAAAATAACACCTAGAGGAGAAGAATAACTGATATTGTTCATTGATGATTTCTCCAGGTTTGTCTGGTTAGGACTTATGAAGCACAAAGATGAAGCATTCGAAAAATTCAAATCCTTCAAAGCCATGGCTGAAAAACAATCATGTCACAAAATTAAGTGCCTCAGATCTGACAGAGGTGGAGAATTTACTTCAAATGAATTTTTTGATTTTTGTGAAGAACATGGGATAAGAAGAGAATTCTCTACAGCAAGAACCCCTCAGCAAAATGGAGTTGTGGAAAGAATGAACAGAACAATTCAACAAATGGCTCGGGCTATGCTTGATGAATTAGGAACTCCCGCTACCTTCTGGGGTGAAGCTGCTCATGCTGCGGTTTTTATTCTCAACAAAACAAATGTCGAGGTGAACAGCACTCAAACTCCTCATGAGCTCTGGAATGGTAAGACTCCTTCGGTAAAGAACTTCAAAATCTTTGGAAGAAAATGCTATATTAAGAATACTGATGAGCAGCTTGGCAAACTTGAACCTAGAGTAGACGAAGGTATTCTTCTTGGTTACTCTCCACATAGCAAAGCATACAAGTGCTACAATAAAAGACTTCGCAGAATTGTTGAAAGCATTGATGTAGTGGTTGATGAGAAAGGATACATTCCTAGACAAGTACATAATGAAGACATCGAAGAAGATGAAGGCTACCCTCAACAACAGAATGATGAAGAACCTTAAGAAGAACCAGAGGAGCAGACAAGAATAGAAGAAAAGACTCCATCTAGATATGTTCAGAAGAATCATCCAGAATCTCAGTTTATGGGGCAGAAAGAAGCAGGTGTACAAACAAGAAAAACAGTTGCAGAAGCCTCAAGCTATTTGGCATTACTCTCCTCTACTGAACCACAAAATGTGAAAGAGGCATGCAAAGATGAATGTTGGATAAAAGCAATGGATGAAGAACTTGAGCAAATCGAAAGGAACAACACCTGGGAACTGGTTCCTAGACCAAAGGATAAGAATGTTATCGGAACAAAATGGGTCTTCAAAAATAAATTGAATGAAATGGAGAAGTAATTAGAAACAAAGCCAGACTTGTTTGTAAAGGGTATGCGTAGCAAGAAGGAATAGACTTTGAAGAAACTTTTGCTCCTGTTTCAAGACTTGAAGCCATTCGAATGTTTCTTGCTCTCTCAAGTTTTCAAAATTTCAAAGTATTTCAAATGGACGTAAAATCAGCCTTTCTGAATGGAGACTTGGAAGAAGAAGTTTACATTGAACAGCCAGATGGGTTCATTCTTGGAAATGATCCAAATCTTGTGTGCAGATTGAAAAAGGCTCTCTGTGGGCTCAAACAAGCTCCAAGGGCTTTGTACTATCCTTGGATAAATATCTTCATCAACAAGGTTTTTCCAAAGGTTCAGCAGATAGCAATCTTTATACAAAGTTGAAAATGATAAATTGCTAATACTTGTTGTGTATGTAGATGACATTATTTTTGGCAGCAATGAAGAAGAGATGAGTCAAAGCTTTGCCTTGGTCATGCATAAAGAATTTGAAATGTCCTTGCTGGGAGAACTGACATATTTCCTTGGTTTGCAAATCCAACAAAAGGAAGAAGGAATCTTTTTATCTCAAACCAAGTATCTCAAACAGATCTTGAAGAAATATGGCATGGAAGATGCAAAACCAGTATTTACACCCATGGTCACAGGATGTAGCCTCAGTGCAAATGATGAATCTGTAGCAGTACATCAACCAACCTACAGATCTATGATCGGAAGTCTAACTTATTTGACAGGTACCCGACCGGACATCATGCATGCAGTAGGAATAGTTGGTAGATTTCAGGCAAATCCAAAGGAGACTCATCTTCAGGCAGTAAGGAGAATTTTCAAATATCTTCAAGGGACAGAAAATTATGGCTTATGGTATCCTAGAGATACAGATCTCACACTTTATGCTTATACAGATGCAGATTGGGCCGGAAGCATGGATGACAGGAAGAGCACAAGTGGTGGTGCGTTCTTTATGGGTTCCAGATTATTATCTTGGTTCAGCAAGAAACAGAGTTCGATTGCCTTATCTACAGCTGAAGCAGAATATGTTGTTGCTGCATCTTGCTGCACTCAACTCCTTTGGATGATGCAGACCTTGCAAGATTTTCAAATCGATTGTACACCACCTATTTCCATCTTATGTGATAACACAAGTGCAATAAGCATTTCAAAGAATCCAGTCATGCATTCAAAGACCAAGCATATACCGATCAAATATCATTTTCTTCGTGAACAAGTTCTTGAACAAAAGGTGAAGTTGGAGTATGTTCCTTCTAAGGAACAAGTTGCTGATATTCTCACCAAACCATTGCCCAGGGAGGCCTTTGAATACCTCAGGCAAAAGCTGGGGGTTGTTGATGCATCATCTTGTTGAATCTCTTTTGATGTTTGTCCGCACAGGTTCAGGGGGAGCACATAATGCATTGTTGGCATTATGGAGGAGATCATGGATGCTGGTCTGAATGTTGCTGCAATATGTCTATATTTCTTTCATGGTGGATTATGGTTCTTCTTTATAGATCTGGGGGAGCATATTCTTAGGGGGAGCATAACCCTTTGCCCTTGATGTCAAAGGGGGAGAATGAAGCTGAAGATTTTAAGGTTGCCATCAAGTCCAAAGGGGGAGATTGTTGGCATTATGGTTCTGGTATGATTATATGTTTCAGATGTTGTACTTGTGATGGCAACACCCATGGCATGGCTCTCATTTTTTATGAAAATAAAGAAGTACGCAGGAGAACAGTTCAGGAGGTGCATACCCACAGGTATACCGTGCAGGGACCGTGTCCAAATACGCGGGTTACCCATTCATGGGGTGCGTACCCCAGTGCACACACTTCAAGACAGTAAAGCACCCACACGTGGGTTTTCTCATGGTATTTAGCCAAAGATTTTGTGTTATTATGGTGTCAGCCCGTGGTATTAATCCATGATTTAAGGAAGAGCTTTACTATATAAAGCTAAGGAGATCATTTGGCTTGGGCATCTTTTGAGTATTGAATATGTTAAGATCTGATATTGGGTTGTTGTTTTAAACAGCTTGATCTTTAGAAGAGAAGTTGGAAGCGAATCTGTGAAGGGTGATCTCTCGAGCGCAAGATCATATCTGAGTATCTGACTGTATTTTGGCCCTAATCAGAGGTGCGCAAGTGATCAACAGTGACAGTGCGTGGGTACGCATAGGAAACAAAGGATCAGTGCATGGGTACACAGAAGAGACGAAGGGGAAGTGCGTGGGTACGCAGAGGAAACAAAGGGTCAGTGTGTGGGTACGCAGAAGAGACGAAGGGGAAGCGCGTGGGTATGCAGAGGCGACAAAGGTGAATTGCGTGGGTATGCAGCGCGACAGTGTTTCAGGTGCGTGCTTTCTGTTTAAGTACGTGGCGCGACAGTCTTTTCTGGTGCGTACCTACTATGATAGTACGCGGCGCGATAGTTCTTCTGGGTGCGTGCTTACCTTACAGTACGTGGCACGATAGTAAATTTGGGTGCGTACTTTACGCAGATCAGTGAAAGGAGAAGTGTGTGGCCACGCAATACAATAGAAGGAACTCTGCGGGTACACGCAGAGAGGCAGAGGGTGAAGTGCGTACCGACGTAGGCCAGTAAAAAGAAAAACTGCGTATCTGTGTTAAGATCTTCTGTTGGTTGAATTTTTCTGTTGATAAGGTGTTATGGGTTCTGTTCTATTATTGTTGATCTCGTTATTGCAGCTGACTGTATAATTTACATGTACTTGATAATCATTTGATGTATATGGATCCATTTTGAAAATTTATGAAAAGTGGTCCGTGAAAAGAAGTAGGGGGTTGTAGCTCCCTTCTAGGAGAGACTGGAAAATGAGAGAGAGTTGTAGGTCTCTGCAGGTTGCAGCGTGCGTACTGGTAAAGTACTGCACCAATACAAGACCATTGTAAAAGGAGTTTCTAATTTGAAAGAAGATAGAGACATATTGTAGCAGGTGGTTTTCACCCACATTGGGTTTCCACCTTATATCTGGTGTTCTTTGATGTGACTGTCTGCTTTTCTTGTTCATGCTCATTATTTATGGTATTGGTATGCAAAAATAATTCAAAGTATAAATAAGGAAGGTTTGGTAGAAGAATTAGATAATACTGATTCACCCCCCCCTCTCAGTATTATTTTCAACAGTAGCTAGTGTACCTCTTAGGTGTCCCCCTTTTCCTGTGTAAATTTGGAGCTTTCACATTCTCCCTCACATCCTACACTAATCTATCAGCTTCCTTGGTTATTTTTATGTCTTCTTTAGATGGTTTTGCTTGAGTGGATGTCTCCACTCTATGCTCCTTTATTTTTGGCCACTTCATTGTTAGGTACCTATAATACTAGTGTATTTCCCTTATTGTTATTGTTAGTGTAGCCCCCTACTGTTATTGTTGTACCCCATGATGACCCTCATTATTGCAATACGAATGTTGCAACTCCTAGGGCTACCAGATTTACTTTATCAACTCAGGGTCTTGTACAAACTTGGAGGTGATACTGCTATATACATAGTAGATGCATCATTCTACTCATGTAACGTTTCATCTAGTGCACTTGACCATTAGGGTTCCAGAACATTCCTCTATTGGAGTAAAGGGAGTCTTTGCAATGTAAAACTAGTTCTAGTGTAGGAAAATTAAATGCTTGTCAATTCAAGAAATGAAAGTTGCTAACTTGTAAATGCTATGATATGACATAAATCATCTAGCTATGAAATTACACAAACCGCTTGCAGGAAGTAAACTATGCTAACCTTGCACCTAAGCATATAGATATCAAAACTACTTGAAAATAGGTAGTTATTGAGAAATTGAATTCGGATAATCCACAGTGTTCTTCATTATTTTTGTCAACATTTCGAGCCTATACCAAGACTCATCATCAGGACTGATCTATAGAGAAGAGAAAAGTGAGAGATAAATAGGGTTAAGGAGGGTTGTTGAGTATAAGCCAACATTTTCTATATAATTAATCCTATTTTCTTTATTTAATAATAATATTATCATGATATATTTATTTGGTTGTATTATGTTATTTATATTTATTTATTAATTGATTATATACTTTGATATATATATATTTATTATTGTATTAATTATATTTTCTATTTGATATATATTTAATGAATTTTTTATTCTTTTTAAGCTTATATATATATATATATATATATATAAATAAATGTTTTATATTATTTTTATTATATTCATTTTTATAATTGTATTGATTTCATTTAATTTTTATTTATATTTATTAATTAATTTAAGTGTATATTTCATTATTTTCATTATATTTGATTCCTATAATTGTATTAATTTTATTTTATTTTTATAATTGTATTAATCTATTATAATCATTTATTATGTATTCATAATTAATTTTTATTGTTACTGATTTTCTTTATAAGTTTTAATTAATATAACCATATAAGTATTCTTAATGTGGGATGGTTCTTTATATTGTTATATATTTAATTTATATAATCATTTTGTGTTATTACTAATTACTATATTATTAATTAATATAATTGCTATTTTCATAGATTTACATATATATGCATGTCTTTATTATTTCATTTAATTTTTATATTTGAATTAATAGCATTATATTAATCCATTAATATTAATTAGTTAATTTATTTTATTGTTTATTTATATTTCAACTAATAACTAGGGTTAAAATGAGAGCTTTTTTATTGTTGTATTTAATTATCATAATTCATTCAAAGGTTATTTAAGCACCTTAGGTTAAAGGAGAAGGCCTGATTTCATGAATACCTAGAGCCTATTTATCTCCCACTTAAATAGGCTTTGAAGGACAATAATGGTGAGATGAAGTGTTTGAAAGGTGCATGACAGTTGTGTAAGATGTAGGAGAGGTGAACATCACCCAAGGCCAAGCCTAGCACTCCAAGAAGGATGGATTTTCCTAAGACAACTTGCTCACAATTGCTGGAAAATAGAGGTTTGGAAAATGGTTTCTATGCATCAACATAAGGTGGAGGAGATCTAGGTGGAGTTGGTTGGAGGTGTCCCTTCCTACAGACCAAGTATCCCTTCAAAAAAACATGTCTCTCTTTTCATTTACAAATTATTTCATATCAACATGGAAAAGATGAGTTGAATTTAGAAAGTCTGACCTAACTATTGTTAGAGACTACATCTATGGAGTGGACTACCTTCTAAGCTACAACAATCTTAAGAATCAAAATAATAATTGCAAATATTTCTAAGGAATCATAAACAATTATCTAACTAAAAATGAAACTTAACCTAGGAAATTAATAAAGGACAAACTCTATTTTTGGGCTATGAGAGTGGGGTCCCCTAATCATGATCCCATAAGGGAGATGAGATAGGGGTCACTGTCACAAGCTTTTCTGGTATATTTTCCTTCACTAGACTGCAACATTAATCTTCTCTTTAAGCTAATGAAGGCATGGATAAGAAATAACTCAATCAACTTTCTAAGCTAAACAAAAAATATAAATAATCTTCAGTAGTAATTCAACATTCTAAGCTACAAATACAAATATAAAGAAAAAGGAACTTCTGCTACTAGGGTTGGGCCCTAATATAAGAGCTTCAACCCTTTTAGTCAACTCAGTGGTGGATCAAAACATAAATTCTCATTATCATGAAAATGTCAAATACATCATAAAAATAATAATAAAATATGCTTCAACTTAATGGACTCTTGGCTACAACAAAATTTTGAATCCCAATGAGTCCCTTATCTTGATTAATTATACAAAACTGGATCTACCAACAACTCCCTAGAAAATATGGATACTTGGCTTCCTAACTCAAGAATAACATTTCCTTGACTAGCACTAGCTTGGCTTCCAATGAGCTTGGCTTTCTTGGCTGTGAGTGACACCGAGCTGATGAGGTAGAGTGGGAAAATATTCAAATGATATGAGGAGTTAAGGAGGGATACCACTTCCTATAATCTCTCTTTCTTATCTACTCTGAACCCCTACACTCAATTCAACTCAAAACTTCTCCAATTTCCTTCATTTAACACACATTAGGCTATAGGACATAGTAACTCAATTTTACTCTTCCTACTAAGAAAAATATAATAAAATATGTAAATAAATGTGAGAAAAGACAATTTAATAAGTTGGAGAGTGGCATTGTGACCTATATAGGTTTCTTATTGATGAGCCTCATCATCACCCCCTACTGAAACAATTTCTCATCCTTTGAGAAACCTAATCATTTATATTCATATCCTTCATAACTCTAGTGACCTCCCTAACATATGAAGCTTCTATGGATGGTGTCTCTTCCTAAGGATAGAACCCTACATTTTTCTCTATCTCTTCCCATTCCTTTCTTTCCTCTTCTTCCTTCCTACCTTCCAGAAAACCCGACAACATAGGTGGACTCAATTTAAGTCCAATACAATTGATATTTAATCTTTTCATGGCCTTTTTATATAGGGTTGTTCTCTCTAATGCAATCCTCAATCTCTCTATTGCATCTCCTTTGGCATGCTTTTTGGCTCTCAGTCCCCAATAGTCTTAGAGTGTACTCAAAATGGGAGATGATCTATTCTTGGGTAGCTAGGTATATTGGTGCAAGTTGAGCATCATTAGAAATGATATTGTGGTTACTGATTACAACACTTGAATTTAATTTCTCTGTTGTTATGCACAGGGGTTCCTTTTCCTCTTTTTCTACTATTGTTTTCACCTCCTCAACCCTAGTTTCCTCATGACTCATCCATGATGCAAGGTCCATCAGCTACAAGTCTCCCAACTTTGCATTGGGGTACCAAACATTTAGGTTTGTTAATGCAAGTTTGTGCAACTAGAATCCAGATACCTAGGCCTTGTCTTCAAGGGTACTCTTGTCACACCAATCAATGAATTCCCTGTAATCTTGGAATGGCATGGTCCCCTATTGTGCCAATGTATTAATTTGGAATTGAATCCATTGGTCGTTTAGGTAAGGTGCATAGGATTTGGATGGCACTCTACATTGAAGTGCCTCCGTGGAGAGGCTTGCCATGGTGGCCAATTGGGCCTCCTTTTCTTGCAATTTCCTCCTCAACCATGTTTTTTTTTCGTATAGCTATGTTTTCATGGTGTATTATCTATATCTCAATTCACTCAACTCCTTGCCCATATCTAGGATTTTTTCTTCCATAAGGACCACATCTTCTACTTTATTTGATTTAGCAATCTGCATCCATCAATGTGCCCTTCCTCTTTCTTTTTCAAGTTCAAAGAAGTGAGAGATTGCAAATTTCTGCGGGATCACTCTGCATCCTTCAATGAAATTGTAGTAGGAGATCAAGTTGGGTTGTGGACTAGGCTCCTATAGCTCTATAAAATCTCCCTCAACTGCCTTTGGAGAAGTTTCCCCCTCCTATTCTTGTGATGTTGCTTCTTTGCCTCCTTTTTTCCTCTTATTCTCTTCTTGTAGCACTTTATTCCTTTCCTGTAGCAATGTCATTGTTTCTTGTAGCACTATTTTTGGATCCTACAATAGGCCTTTTCCTTTCCGTTAGAGTGTTACAGGTGCCTTGGGTTGCTTGGCTAAGGTTGACCTAGTGACATGCTTCCTGACATAGTTAATGGGAGCCTTTGGGGTTGCTCCTAGTGATGTGAATTTCTCAACCTTCATTCCCATGGATTCTAGCTCCTCCTATTTACTTCGTGATTCTTCAATTACAACAAGGGTTTTTTTGGGGGTTTGTGGCTTCCGCTGCTTAATCCTAGTGCTTCTTCTTGTTTTGAAATAGAGGGAGAGTTTTTATTTTCCTTTTCTTTGTGGATTTGATGGTTTTGCTCAAAGTTGCTAAGGCAACAGTTGCCTCCCTTTTAGTGGGTTCAAGAGACATCCTTCCATGATTTGGGGATATCTCCTCCTCTTCAAGAGTAGTGATCTTCTCAAGGCTGGTCCCTTTCTGCTCCTCCTACTCTTCTTCTATCTTTTCTTCTTCCTTTGTTTTTTATGTCTCTACCTCTTCTTATTGTTTTTCTCCTTCTTCTTCTCCTTCTTATTATTCTCCTTATTCTTAACTTGAATCTAGGTTCTCACCAAGTGCAAGGACTTCGGTCTCCAAGAATTCTCCTTTGTCCATATCTCTAAATTTGGACCAAAGGACAAGGACTCATGATCTACTCTAAGCATCCTCTACTATCAGCTTGATGAGATCATGGTGTGCTAACTATTGTTTCTTTCCCTATTTCACCTTATGCCTCATGTCTATGATTGATTGTAGGAGAAAATAGTGCACACTTAATCTTTGGGCTAAGAGCAACCCAAATCAAAATCTTAATTCATGGAACAACCTGAACTAGTATCCATAAACTCCACTCAGCTTCCCTTCATAAGAAATCTATTTAAGGATGTGGTAGGTTACCTCATCCTAGTGATAAGGAAGACTCACCCTTCTGACCCCATTTTTGGCTTCAATTGGTCTCTCATGACTGGTGAATAATTTTTTGTTAGCAAAGGTGTTGCTGGCCTTATCTCCCCTTCTCCAATTGAAACCTATAGGAAGTGTTGTCACTCTATTGATCACCTCAGGATTGATGGTAATGTACAACCCTCTCATCATAGTGGTAGCACTTTTTCTTTCATGAGGGTTTAGTGTCATGGAAAACTCATAAGTTATATCATAATAATATCCCTTGAGCAACCCAAAGAAGCCTAACTAGTGATGCCTCCTAAAATGTCTACAACAGGGGGATGAAGTGGAATTCTTGATGTATCTATGAGCTCCCTTCTATAAATACGCCTCCCATTTTATTCTCTAGTTTCGGCTAAAGGCGTGAGGTTTTGTAGGATAGCTTCCATATGAATTTTAGGGTAGCTGAGAGCTAAAACTTTTAGTGGATGACTATAATTACTACAACTACTTATAGCCACAAAAAAAATTCCTTTTATACTCCTGAACCCTTTTTAATTCCCAAGATGACTGTAAGTACTAAGATAGTGTAGAGTGTATCAGTTATGCAAATCATGAACATAGGAGAGATAGGCCACTTCTCACTGTAACGCATGGGATTATGATAATTGACAACCAAGTTGACCCCAGGTAAACCCTTGTAGACTTCCCATGGAATTCTAGTCTTCCCTGTAGCTTCCTATAGGTTTTTGTGCTTCGTATAGTTGTTTCCTATAGGATGGACATAGAAGAGTTGGAATTTTTCAATGGCTTCTGAAGTTGGTCCCTATCTCCTTGATTTTAAAATGAGTGAAAAATGTATGAAAGTTTCAATTTTTTATGCTATTTATGATGGAGGCTCAAAGCTCTTTTCTGGCTAACAGTGGTACGAGATTTCCTAATTGGGATCATTGGCCCACCATTGGTGGTCATTCACTTTCTCCTCGCAATCATCACCCACTCCCTCTTCAATGATTTCAGCCACCTATCTAACTGATTCCCATTGATGTAACATCCTTACGTGGCATGCTAACTGAATGATCATTTTTTTATCACAAGCTGAGATTGGCCAAGTTATCTAGCCACCTCCAGCTTATAAAAAAGGCCTTTCTTTGTCATTTACACATTTTTCGTCATATCTTACCTAGGAAGGAGATGAGTAAGTTACCATACCTGAGCCTACCTTGTGATGATTGGTGCATCCTGGAGTAATTGAATTTTGTGTTGTTGCTCAGAGAAGTGCTTCCTTTCTCTCTTTCTGTGCTTTTCTTTGGCTCTTGTATAGTTGACTACTTGTCTTGTTCATGTGTGCATGTGCTATATATCCTTTTGCTAATTTTGTTGTTGTGGAGTCTTGCGAGGAAGAACAAAGTTCCCATGGATGATGGTACTCTTCCTTACTCTAGTTGGAAAAACAAACTAAGATTCAGGTTGTTTACAGTAGTGGCACAAGATGTTGAAGGAGATCCTATAGCTGCTACATGAAATCCTCTACCAGCCCCATTTTCTTCCTTTCCAAGGTTTTTTTCTTGAGAGGGATCGTGGAAAGTGGTGTAGGGGTTGGATGATGATAGCAAATATCTAATGGAGTGGTAAAGGGTTGTGGCAATGGAGGACATGTCTCCCTTTTCTTCTTCTTCTTATTATTATTATTATATATCGACATTTTCCTATGTTTTTCTTAATAAGACAGAGCTAGGTATGGGTATGGTGATTTGAATCTGGGATGCATAGGTGATAGGTGAGTGGTTTGATGAATTGTAGGGTTCCTAATAAACCTATAATAGGCATGCAGGATGATTTTCTTATCGGGTCCCATTTCCTGTAGCATTTCAAGACATCCTATAGTGCCGCAAAATCTTCCTATAGCACCTATAGGACATGGTGTAGCACACCATAAAACGCTAAGAAAACTGATTTTTGAGGCCTGACAATGGATATGAGTGGTAGGGACATGGTTGAAATGGATGAGATAGATTGGATGGAGGGAGAAATGGAATGAAATTGAGCATGTTGTACATGTAGCTCTGTAATTGCCACTATCTTCAAAAACCTGCAAAATGATAGAGTTTATTAATGGACAGGTTGGATTTCCTTGTCATGGTATTTTTTATTATTTTTTTCTTTTCTCTTTCTTTTCTCTCTTTTATTTTTATGGACACATAACCTACCTTAGGAGATACTTTCAACCTGCCTGCCTACCTTGGGTGCCTCAAGGGAGGTTTTCACCCAAGGATCTTCTATTTTTATTTTTTCATTTTTTTTTCACTTCTAGGCTGCCTCAAGGAGGTTTTACACCCAAGTTCTGACCTCACATGCCTCATGGAGATTTTCATCCAGGCCTCTTATTGTATTTTTTATTTTTTTCCCAAATGAAAACAATTTTAAAAAATTCTATGACTTGGAAGCTAGGACACTTCCAATCACATTTACTTCCTTGCTAATGGAGTTGATGAAATATCCCCTGATCAGAGGTCTTGCAAGCCTTCAACCTATATCCATTGATAATAGCAAGGGAATACCTTCCTCATCAATGGTCTTGATTTGAACAACTCCATTATCATGGCACTTCTCTATTAGGTATGGGCCTAACCACCATGTCATCTATTTTCCTTTGAAGTCCTTGAACATGGAGTCATATAGCAGAGCCCAATCCCCTTGTTGAAATACCTTTTCCTTGATTTTCTTGTCATGATAAGCATTCCTCTGTACTTGGGTAAATTTAGTGTGTAGGAGGGCCTACATTCTGAATTCATCTAGGCCATTCAGCTAGAGAAACCTCTCTTGTTGTTCCTTTGTAACATTCAAATCCAAATGTGCTAACATTCTTAAGGTATTGTCTTCAAACTCAATGGAGAGCAGATCCTTCTTTCCATAAACCAAGTCATAAGGAGTGAAACCAGTAGTTGTCTTCGAAGTTGTATTGTAGGTCCAAGTGGCCTCCACTATTCTGTTTGACCAATCCTTTCTGTGGTTGCTCACAACCTTGGTGAGGATTCCTTCTAATGCTTGGTTGGTAACCTTTACTTGTCCATTGGCCTAAGGATTATAGGAAATAGATGTTTTGTGCTTTGTCCCATGTTGTCTTAACAATTTTTCAATCAAATGTGATGTGAATTGAGCTCCTTGATCATTGACAAACTCTCTAGGGTACCCAAATTTGTAAAACAAATTTTCCCTCGATAACTCAACGAATTTCTCTTCTGTTACTACCTTTACAACCTTGGTCTCAGCCCACTTTGTCAAATAATCAGTCCATACAATTATGTACTTTTTCTACCCTGATGATGGATCAATTGGTCCAATGAAATCCATTCCCCACTTATCAAATGGCTCTAAAGCCAACTGATATTTCAAGGGAATTTCATCCTTAGGAGTAGGTTTGCCCATCCTTTGGCACTGATCACATTGACTAGTGTACCTTCTTACATCTTGGTGGACAGTGGGCCAGTAGTAGCCAGCTTGCAGTACCTTGAAAGTTTTCCTCTTGGCAACAAAGTGACGTCCACAATGTTAGGATATTCCGACACATAGGAAATAGCTAAGTATAACTTGTTCTAGTGTAGAGTTAGGTAAAATGTGTTTCTTTACTATGTACTTTTGTAACTTACAATCCAGTGGTCATGATATGTTCTAGACATTAAGTGATCTGATGATTCATTCTCTCCTCGGTATTACTGACACTTGATCCATGGCTTATCCCCTGATTATTCCATGCTATATTTAAAGAGCATGGAGGGTCATTTGTAGGGTGACTATTCATGAGAGAAGCTTATGTCAATTTTCTTTCTTTTATTAATAAATTGCCTGAAGTGGCTGCATTAGCTCAGGTCATGGATTGTTTCCCTCTTTGAGGGTTTTAACCACATCAAGAATACTAGTGTATTGATCTGTAATATGTTTGTGAGTGGTGTCCTTTGGTGTTCTATCTCACTAACTTACTTTGTAAATTCATACATGGTATCAGAGCTATTTGAGGGGTGCATCCATTAGTGATCCAAATCAAAAGCTGGTACAACTGCATTTGATTTTTGTTTCCTAGATCTACTGTTTTTTATTGCTTTTGGGTTGAGAGGACTGCTCTATTGTGTTACCAATATCTATTCTAGTGTGGAACACCTTTTGTTTCACATGAAAATGATTCCAATAGCCCTAGCTATGCCTTTTTAAAGATCTGGAGGTATATAGCCTTTATTTATAGTTTTAGTTTTTTTCTCTTTGTTAATTTCCAGTTTATTTATCTCTTTTTTTTATTACTGGATCTATACTTTTCATTTCAGTGTATGCTCTTTGCCCCACGACTCTGTGTGATCTGGGTGAATCAGAAATAGAAAGGAAGGATTTTTCTCATGCATATGCTATTTTCCACCGTGCCTTAGTGTGATCTCAGAAAATCAGAAACATTGAGGAAAATATCTAGTTTCTAGTGAAATATAACTTCAAGCCATAAGGTTTGGTTTTTTTTGTATGTCCATGTTGGGTTGTGTGGATTTTTGTTTTGTAGGCAAAAAGGGCTTTTTTCAAGTAAGAATGCACCCCAAAGCTTCAATGACTAAGAAAAGAAAAAAAATTCCTCTTTTCTAAAAATTATTAACCTTTTAAACTAGCTCACTTGGTCCAAAGTTACTTTATGAAAATAGAGGTCTTGAGTTCAAGTCTTTCTTTTTGTTGAGTTACTTTTTCAAAAAGTACATATAACTTATGTTTTAAAGTTACTTTATGTAAAATTGTTCTCACCCATTATAGAAAGTGAGTCACTTATAATTCTAAAGTCTCTTTATCTTTTATTTAAGTTACAATTTAGTGGGTAGCTCATAAAGTACCATTGTAAAAGTTACTTTCACTTATTTATAAAAGTGGTCACATTATTTTTTTCTTTTAAGTGAGGTAATTTAAATTAAGTTTGGAAAGGGGGGAGGGGGGGCGGGGGTAAAAATATAACATTATCATTCACTTTCACACATTCACACCCTTCGTTGGCATCTTTATCAACATTTCCTCAAAAAGCCATAACTTCTTCATCTGCAAGCGGTTTTCAAAGCCGTTTTTTTTTAATCGGCCTAATTTTTTGAGATCTTTCCATTGGAACACTTAGTTTCAGTATTTATAGCTTCAGTTTCTATTAAAATGGAAATTCCATGCCAAGTTATTCTTCACATTAACAACTACTTCCAATGATGGTCCTACATTGTGGATTTACTTAGAAGTAAAGGTCTTTACATAATAGCCTCAATACAAGAAACTAAACCTAAAGATGAAAATAAGGAAGTAAAATAGGAAAATAGGAAATATCAAGCACATGGGTTGATATGGATGTCTATTTCTCCAGATCTTATATTTCATATCGCATAACTTGATACCCCTAATGAAGCAATGAAACAACTCCCTAAATTTTTTGGAATTAGAAATGAAATTAGAGCCCATCAACTCGAAAATGAGTTGCTTACATTGGACCCCAATAATTTTTCTTCCATTGAAGATTTTTTATCCAAGTTCAAGACCCTTAGACTTATCTTGGAAGGTGTTAAGGTTAAGAAAGAAGATGGTAGCCTTATATATTCCATTCTTATGAAGTTGAGACCAGCGTAGTCTGTGTTTGTTTCGACCTTCCATTCTACTAGAGAAGCCTTTATTTCTCAAGGACAATACTACAAGTCCCGCTCTTTTGATGCATTTTATGATTCTTTAATAATAGAACAAGAAAAACTCTTGCATCTTGGTCTTCTTAAACTTGGAAACTCTTCTAAGAAATCCTTAGCTACCCAGCAACAACCAAATTCAAAGAATCCTAAGATGCAGTATGCTAAAAAGAATGGTCTTAAACCAAACAAGGATCCTAAGCAATTTTAGTCTCAAAAAGAAAAATTAATTCAAAAAAATGATAAGGAAAATAACAACATAGGGAAGAAGACTGATAGACATTGTAGCTATTGTAGTTGAGATGGTAATTTAGAATCCAAATGCTTTAAGAAGATGGAAGCCTTGGAAGCAACAATGAAGAAGAATAACATCCATTTGGAGCACTCTTCAACTTCAACTTCATCTTCAAGAATAACACCTTTTACATGTAGTTGTCATGCATCTTGGTCTAGTTATGCACTAGATGTATCTTCTTCTTCTTATTCTCATGAATGGCTCATTGATTCTAGAGCTTCTTATCACATCGCCAAAACCAAAGCCATGTTTTCCTCTTTAAATGATTGTAACACTAAAAATATATATGTTTTTGATGATATATCTCTTAGTGTTGTAGGGACTGGAACTATTCATCTAGACAATGGTCAATTTAATGATGTATTATGTGTTCCAACCTTCTATCTTTATATCAGATAACTCATTCAGGCGAAGGTAAAACTGTTGAATTTTCACCTCACGATGTTGTAATTAAGGACCTAAGAGATCCTAAACAGATTTTAGCTACTGGAATTGCTGATGATTCTACAAGGTTGTATAAATTTAATAACTTTGGGTCATCAACTCTTCCCTCGGTATTTGTTGCTCATAATGATGAAGTGAGCAAACTTCGACATGAGTGATTTGGTCACTTCAACTATCGCTCCTTTCAAAATCTATGCAAATAAAATATGGTGACAAGTCTTCCTATGGTATCTTGCAGAGATGGTGTTTGTTTCGGATGTGTACTTGGAAAACATCATCGACATAATTTTGAAAAATTTGCCTCTTGGCATGCCTCAACCCCTTTACAACTTGTGCATAGTGATTTATGTGTTCCACTTCCAGTTGTTTCATTCTCTAGCTACAAGTATTTCTTAACTTTCATTAATGATTTCTCCAGACACACTTGGTTATACTTATTAAAACTCAAGAGTGAAGTATTTAACATGTTCTTGGCCTTTAAGGCCTTTGTTGAAAAACAATCTGGACATCAAATTCTTAAGCTAAGATCTAATAATGGTGGAGAATATGTTAACAACAAATTCATCAGCTTTTACATTGAGCATGGAATTCAAATGCAACATAATGTTCCATATACTCCACAAAAAGATTGTGTAGCTGAAAGGAAGAATCGTAGCTTAAAGTAAATGGCTAATTATATGCTTCAATATAAAGGACTTAGTCTTAATTTTTGGGCAGAAGCAATTAACTTTGCAAATTACATAGTAAATCACACTCCTACTAAAGTTTTAAAGAATATCACTCCAAAATAAGCATGAAGCTCAATTAAACGAGATGTCAGGCGCTTTCGTATTTTTGGAACTAGAGCTTGGGCCCATATTCGAGATGAGAAACATAAAGATTTAGAACCTAAGAGTGAAAAATGTATTTTTTTATATATATTCTGAAGATGTCAAAGGATATATACTTCTTTCACCTAAATACAAAAATATTATTGTTAGAAGAGATGCAAAGTTTGCCAAAAATATATCGGCCTACGAGCTTAGTTTGGCAGATGTTCCACCTCTCTCTATCCCGTTTACTTCTGAAAATATTTCTTCTTTAGATGATGACAGTGAGGATGAAAATCCTCCCCCACCTTCTTGGGATCCTCCTTCAACTCCTCAGCTTCCAAAATGGGTTTGTGCTACTTGGGATACAATAGGTGTTCTTGTAGGTGATCCTACAGATTAGCATCACACTCGTTCTCAGTTTGATAGAGCCTCTTTTTTACTGGATCAAGCTCCAGAGAATTATGATCCTCACATCTTTGAAAAAGATTCAGGCCATCCATATTGGGATGCAACTATGCAAGAAGAATATCATTCACTATTGGCAAATGATACATGGGATCTTGCTCCTCTTTCAAAGGGACGAAAACTTGCTAGATGCAAATGGGCTTACAGAACCAAGTTTAGACTAGATGGAAAAGTTGATAAACATAAATCTCATCTTGTTTCTAAGGGTTTTTCACAAGTTGAAGTCCTTGACTATACTAAAACCTTCTCCCCTGTTACTAAAATGAACTCTCTATCTGCCTTGTTCTTTCCCTTGCTGCCTCTTTTACATGGGAAGTCCATCAGTTGGATGTTAAATCTACCTTCTTCTATGGGGACTTGCATGAAGAAATCTATATGGAACAAACTCCTGGCTTTATAAACTAGACTCCAGCCTTGTATGTTGGCTTAAGAAATCCCTTTATGGTCTCAAGCAAGCCCCTCAGGCTTGGTATGCCAAAATAGATAGCTTTCTTTTAGATAATGGAAATTCTAGGTGCCATTCTAACAATATTGTGTACACCAAGAAAGTGGGTAAGTCTCTTATCATTCTTGTTATTTATGTTGATGATCTTATCCTTACTAGTAGTGATCCAAACCTTATAAACCATGTGAAGTCCAGCCTTAAAAATTAGTTTGAAATGACAGATTTAGGACACTTGCATTATTTTCCTGGTCTTTAAGTCTTGCAATTCAAGGAAGGTATTTCCCTTTCCCAGTCCAAGTATTCCTGTGAGCTTCTACACCAATTTCACATGGAAGACTGTAAGCCATCCCCTTCTCCCTTTCATTCTGGAGCCAAACGTTCAGTCACTTATACTTCCCCTGAAGTTGATGCTACCTTATACCATTAGCTTGTAGGAAAACTTTTGTATCTAACCCATACTAATCATAATCTTTCTTTTGTTGTTGGACTTATTACTCGATTTATGAAAAATCCACATGAAATTCATTGGAAAGTAGAAAAAATAATACTTCGTTATGTTCAAGGTACAGTTTAGTTTGTAATTCATTATAGTGCAAAAGAATCTCCTCTATTGGTTGGTTTCACTGATTCTGATTGGGTCGGTGACCTTAATGATCGAAAGTCTACTACAGGTTATGTCTTCACTCTTGGTTTTGGACCTATTATATGGGCTTGCAAGAAACAAAGTGCCATTTCTCTTTATTTACTAGAAGCAGAGTATCGTGGCATCATACAAGATAGTAAGGAAGCTTTGTGGCTTCATCAGATCCTGTCAAAGTTTGGCTTTCAGTAGAAGCATTCGACTACACTTTGATGTGATAATCAAAGTGCCATTCAACTATGAAAAGATCCAGTCCAACATCAACATAGAAAACACATTAAACTGCACATGCACTTCATCAAAAAGCTCATTCATGACCATGTTCTTGAAGTTCAATATTGTTCAATAGATGATCAAGTTGTAGACATCTTTACAAAGTCTCTCATAGAGGCAAATTTTACTAAACTTTGATTTATGGTTGGAGTTTAGGAAGTTGTCACTAAGGGGGGATAGGCTCTAATTCCTCCTTCCTTCTCTTATTGTGTCATATTTGTACATCCTTCAATCCTATCCCAAGTTGTTCCTAAAGGTGGATGTTAGGATATTCGGAAACATAGAAAATAGGTAAGTATACACTATTATCACTCAGAGTTTCCTAGAAGTTGTAAGAAGGGGGAAATGGGTCTGAGGTAACCACAAACCAACTTTTAGGTACATAATCTAACCAATCTGTATCCAGAGAGGGCTCTCTCTTTAAGGTTTAGCTTGGTTTTGAAAGATATTAGGCTAGTTATGAAAGCTTGGGGTTTTGATTGTGTTTGGTGGTGAGATTCAGTAGTAGAGGGGTAGAACTAGATAGTTTAGGCCATTGGGCTAATGGAGTAAAAAACGATGGCTCAACTGGATATGGTTTCTCAACAAAAGATGGCTTCACAGGGCAAGATAGCTAAATAAGGAGCAAATAGAGACTTGAAAAGATGGAATGGACTTAAAAGGGATGAAGGGCAATTAAGAATCCTTCAACATGTTTTAAGAGAAGATAAATTGAATGATCACCAATAAAGAACAATTAAGAATTCTTTACTAAATGATCAAAATGAGTAAACTAGGAAATAGGAGCAATTAAGAATTCACTACTTATACTAGTTTAGAAGAAAACATTTAGAATAAAAATGATTGAAGACAAATTGCACTTTAAGCACTTTCTGAATTATTATTTTTCCTGTTAATATTTAGATATGAAACATAACTGATATAATAAACAAGAAAATAATACCATATGAGATATAATATACTTATTTGTCCAGTGTTTGACACATGAATCCTATGAAAAGTCCTTTGCATTAATTCTTCATCCAGCCAACCATGCAAAATTTATCCAACAACACTTTATTCCAAAGTAATCAGTTTTAAAGCAAAGTCTAAGAATCCACCCTCAATACTCTAAATGAGGGGGTATTTATAAAAAAGTTTTACAATAAAATATCTCATAACAAAGTGAGATATATTCTGGGATGAATAACTATATGTTACATGAAAATAGAGACAGATGGTCTCGTAGATAAAAGATAGAGGCAAACTTATGGTTTGATGTCCCTATTCTTGGGAGTGTTCTGGAGTCACGCCCTATGATTTGGCATCTTGCTGTCTTCTTCGTAAATTAGTGTTGGTTGTTCTACCTTTTACTTTCTCATTGATACACCTTGACCTGCTCTGATACTCTTTACCTGTTTGATCTTTGTTTATCTAGTTTACCATCATTGACTGTAGTAAATAACCAATATTTACTTTTTACCAAGGGCAAATTACAAAATTTCTAGCATTTCTTCCCACCATTTTTGTTATGGTAATCTGGTCCTTTGAAGTTTCCTGAGGATTTCATCAGTCTCAGTATACTTGAAAAAGATAGGGTGAACTGGAAACAAATGTTTTAACTCATGTTCAACATAGAAGAGGTTTTCTAGATTGCCATAGAGAACTCTGTTAGTAGGCAGTGCCTTTGGTGCTGATGTGCTGGTTGATGAACTTGCCAGGTTATTTGCATATTGATCTAGTTTTTCAACATAATCTATGTGCCTCATTAGTTTATCATTTATAACTAAAGGACTAGGTAGCCCTTTGTTCTGCAAAATACCAAATTTCTCCATAAAAGCATTAATTTCCTCTTGCATGTTTTGGCATCTTCTTTCTAGATTTTGCATCAGAGACCTTTTGGTTAATACCTTCTTGACTTCCAGAATAGTCTCTATTCTGTCTCTAATGCCCATTTCTTCAAGCTGGTACTTATTCTTTCTATTCAAAAAATTTATGAACCTGGTGGCTTCCTCAGGCATCTTTCCTAATTCTACTTTTGTCCTCTGAATTTCTTCTAGGGCTGCCTTTACCAAATCAATCTGCTCAAAATTTATTTGTATTGATGGCCAAACATCATTTATTGACTAAGTGATGTTGGTCCAAAGAATCTTCTTAATGTCTACCAGGGGCTTATCAAATGTGAGCTCTTTTTCTAATGATTTCACCTTTTGTTCTAATCCTTTAAGTTCCTTCACCTTTTCTGCAAAATTTATCCTTGAAAGATCATACTTATGTTCTAAGGTAACATATTGTTCTTTTACCTTTTGTAACTCTCAAACTTGGAATCTCCTCCATTGATTTTATTAATTCCTCTGTACTTAGACCAGAAGTCTCTATTGGGGTTGTTCTTGTTGTTGTTCCTGCTATTGCTTTTGTTGTGACCACTGGAACGTTCGGTGCCAAAGCTGTTCCAAGGGTGGAAGGGACTACAGTGGAAACCATTGGTATTACATTTTGAGGCTAAGAGGTCGACTCTCCCTACTTGTCCTTCAATGATTTTTCTAGTTCTTGTTCAGTTTCCTTTAGCTGTTCATTAAGCTTTAGGACTAAGTCCATCAGCTCTTCTTCATACCTTTGTTGTATGACCTTAGCAGTCTGTGGATACCTTGAAGGAGGCAACTTTAGCTGCTTTCTTGAGGAAAATATATCTTCATCTTTATTTTTAATTAAGGCTTCTATAGCCTTAACATCTTTTGGATCATGACCCAACCCAATGATCAATTCTTCTAAAGATTTTATTCTATTGTCTTTAGCCTGTGAGGAGGCTTTCTCCAGCTGTAATTTGGAAGTGGTATTATTCAAACAATTTTACAGTCTTTGGGCCATCATGGCCTTACCAATCAATGTATAATAGACCATCTCCCCTGTCTGTTTGTGTAACTCAATTTGGTCCAAGGGATGAATGTCCTTTGCCATGACCTCAAAATTGGTTTTGAGCTAATCTGTTGCTGATTGAGGTTGTTGCACTTTAGGTTTTAAAAAACTCATTATTGTTTTACCTTCTTTGATGTCATAGGCTAACATCAACCTATTTTGATTAGTGGGATCCATTTTCAATTACTGATTGTAGACCTGGATCCTCAATGGCTCATTTCTGGCTTTTATTTCTTTAAACTTCTTTTTGATATCTAGATTGTTTTTTCCTGGTGGCCTAAAAGATGATACTTCTGCACTTTATTGTCTCTCCAGCCTCTGTCTCTATGAGCTAGTAGATGTCCCACCTACTAGGAAAGTGTGATGAGTATGTACACCTTCTTTACTTTGACTATCAGTAGTATCTTCAAAAAATTCCTCTTTTGAAAGAGGATTTAGCCTATGCATTTTAGGAGCAGGCTGTTTTGAGGGTCCACTGGTAGGGATAGCTACTTCCCTATCTCTCTTTTTGTTCTTTTCCTCATTCATAGGAGTCTGCAAGTTGGGGGTTCTCACACATTGAATTGAGTTGGAGGAGTGTGCATGTGGGCCTGTTCCTTAGAAGTTTTAGGCTGTTTAGAAATTATTCACTATTTTGTAGCCTGAGTGCTTGTATATGTTTCTTTACCTTTGGAAGTCTTTGTAAGTGGTGTATCAGTTTGTTGTGAGTGCCTTTGAGAGTTCCCAACTGTTGAGGCACTTATTCCTAATGCTGACTTCTGAGAAGTTTCAAACTACACCTGTCCAAAAGAATCTAGGTCAAGAGTCTTTTGAAGATCTTTCATTACATTTTCTATTTTGACCTATTCACTGTTAGTTTCTACTAAGGTCTCTTCCCTCCACTTATCCCATGTTGGCAAATTGTTCAATCTCTGGGATTCTATGGTGTAAATTTGGTGACAGCCTATTCTTCATTCTTCTATCACAAATAAAGCTATGAGGGTTATATGGAACCCAACCAAAACTTTTGTGTAATTTAAGGTAATCCCCTTAAATTCTCTCTGCTTCTTTCCATGATTCCCTAGTGTTGCAGACGAAAGGGCCTAATTGATTCTTCATTCTGAGTTGTGCTTTATTTTTGGCATTTTTAAAATGAACCAAGTCTGAATTTTTCATTTGTCTGAAATATTCCAATGAAAACAATCTCATTGGAATGTATTTTGCTAACTTGAAAGGGAAAATCTCACACCCATAAATCCTTATTTTTGTATAATTCTAATATAAATACCAGTCACCTATTTTGTACTGCTTGCAGAGATGAAGGATCCTCTTAACGTCACCATTGAGCCTGGGAGGGGAAATCCCTGTTAATAAGGTGGTTGTTGGATGAACAAACTGATCAATGAACTCATTATAGGAGTAAGGGGAATCAAAGGATTCATGGAAGATGGAATTCCAAAAGATAACAGACCTTGGATTGCCCTTGGTATCAAGTTTCATGATAGGGAAGGGAAAATTTTCTTACTAATAATAAAGCATGAAATGATATATTTAGGTGGTATACTTGAAAACCCTTTCATTCTCCAATCTCATGAACTGATCATGAATTTTATCAACAATAAAGGAGGCATAATCATACTTAGCAGCAAGGGGTTGTCCAGGAGTAAAGATTGACAAGAACACTAGGGTTAACTCATCGACAAATGCATTAGTGTTGAATCCCATAACTAAAGATATCATATCAACTATGAGTCTTCCCATATATGTGAAGAAAGTTTTCATATAAGGAGGTGGGCCCTTAGGCTGATGTTTCTGTAATACGAAATTCTAACAGAGGTGACTAAGTTCTGATTGGGATAATTTAGTTGATTTCTCAAGTAAATCTCCAATGGAAATGGAAGTGAGAGCTTGACTGGGGTGAAATTGCAACATCTCATTGATTGATTCAGCAGTTATTGGGAAGATGATTGTTTGGTTGGGAGACATAACTGCTCTGCGGTTAGGGTCAAAATTGGAATGGCATTGATGAATTATATTAGGGAAAACATGGACTGAGGGGAGAAAGTATATGGGAAGATTGGAGTCCCATAGTCCTAGGACATTAAAGCCATTCAAGTAGTTATCTCTACTTTGGCAAAAGATTTTGAGGTGATTTTTATCAGTGGTAAGGTCTTTTATTTGGATGTCCTTATCTGCCAAAGGTAGATAGTCTAAATCTTGAGGAGGGACATTAATCGATGCAACATTCAAAGCCACCGGGGTTGCCATTTCTAGTTCTTGTGGATTTAGAAGGAAATTGTGGTTTTCTTTGTGAAATGGGAAACACAGACGCTATGGGGGACTTAAATGATGAAAATAATGATTGAATTATTATAAATTTGGTCATTTTCCATCAATTTTCAGTGGAAAACCAATATTTGTAGGGTTTTTGTTGGGAATTTGATAAATACCTCTTTTTGGGAGATGAACAATGAAATGCAGGTACTAGTGTGACTGGAGGGTTTTGGGTGGTATCGTTCACAAGGTTTGGGAGCAGGTTGGCAATTGAAAACTCGACTGATGGACCTCGACGTTCTTTTGCATCAGCACACAGGTTTACCATACAAAACAATGAAAATGATTTTTTTTTTGTTTTATTTGCAAAAGTCAAAGATTGGCAGGGTTTAGGATTTTAGATGGATGACGTTAATAGTGAATGACTTGACGTTTCGGCGTTTTGTGGGGAGGTGATAAGCGGCTTCATATCACACCGCTTATGGGGACAAACAGTAATAGACCTCAAGCCAAAGATTCCATAGATCATTCAACGTGTGGTGGGGTACTGTTCAGGAAACCGCTTTGTGATCGCACACTAACGTGCAATCACAAAGGACCACGTGATATGCATAAAGGCTGTCAAATCTTAAGGATCTGATCCGATGGCTGTCGAGGGATATGAAATGATGGGGTTATAATGGAGGCAGGGGATTAAAGGCTATTAACTAGTTACTATTTAATTAATTAATCCCAATTAAGGATGTATTATGGTTATAATTAACCGAAGGGATCGATATGTAATATTTCGGGGATTTATATAGTTACAATAATATAGGAGAGGGTAAAGTTTTACAAGGGATTTATATAATAATATGTTAATAGTTAATATGATAATGAACAAAAAGCACTAAGTATAAAAACATTTGTTGTGTGTATTCAACTTAGGCTTAAAGTGAAAAGGGTTTTTTATGAAAAATATTTGTAATTTTCCTAAGTAAAATAGGATTTTACTTAAGAACTGACTTATGGAGAGAAATGAATGATTTATGAATGGTTTTAAGTACTTAGGCTTTATAAATTATTGGGCTGAGGGTCCAGTCCCTCCAAAAGTTAGAGAAATGCTCTGAGCCCCTCTAATTTAGCAAATACTTTAGTGCTTTAGGGGAAATTAGTGAAAATTTAGGGAAAATGAGTGGGGAAGTTAATTATTCTGACTTTTCTTTCCTTGAGATGTTTTCAATATAATGTATGCCTTCGCCTTGTGATGAAAGCAAGAGATTAATACATTTAGAGTCATCATTCATCATATATGATTCTACAACAAACATCTACCTACCCTACCTACTTTAACCTAACATTTTTCACTTCTTTATTTGGATGCACTTAGACTGGCAAACCCTTTTCAAAATTTTCTTTTCTTTTACATGGAAAAGCCTATCCAAGTCTACACTTATTACATCCAATGGATCAGATTAAAATATTGAGCTCCTTTTATTTCCTCTACCTATCTACTTATCTGCTAAGATTACATTGTTTGGTCAGATATTTATTCTCTATTTCTACAACATGAAATTGAAATATGAACTAGCCAAGTTTAAACTATTTGACTATTCAAGAATTGTGGCAGAAATAACAAGATGCACACAATTGTTTATTACACAAAGTGAAAAAGTAAAGGAATTTAAACTTGCACACTTTCCTAGTCTTTCTTTTGTTGGGGTTCATTTTCTTTCATTTTTTGACCATCTTTATTCTTTTTACCCTGTGATTTTTATTTTAAGGTATACCCTCTTTACATTTTTTAAAATTTTTGATTTTTTTTGTTGAAAATATGGAAAACCTTTGCAACAAGAAAAGGTATGAACATATTACATAACTCATCAAGTCAATCATGACATATGACACCTATTAGTATAGGAGCCTAAAATTGGCTCCACTTGGGGATGGATGTCCTTGGTGGAAATTCAAGAATAGCAAATCAGATGGCCTCTAAATGACTTTGACTATACTCCACAATCTTCTTTTCCTGCTGCTTTATTATATGTATGACAATGATACTTCTGAAGCTTAGTGCCTTCTCTTCAGGCTTCATCTCCAAAATTTTTTGCCCAATCAAAACTATAACATTACAAAGGATATAGTATGTACATGTTAAACATCATGATAAATCCTAATAAGTAGGATCAAAGTAATGTTTTAACATTCGACTATTAATTGGTCCTTCTTCTGCTTCTGTGCCATCCAATTTTTTGAGAAAATATGTATTGTTTCCTTATAGGGCATGGATAATGTATGGTCCTTTCCATAGGAAGTCAAACTTCCCATGTTTCCCCTTATCTTCTCTTCTGGAATCCCATCTTAGTACTTTATCTCCAAGGTGGAAATCTTCTACCTTGGTTCTTTTGTTAAATATTTTCTTGAGCTTCTCTTGCCATATTTGGGGTCTTTAGTACACCTCCTATCTGGTCTGCTGTAAATTGATATTCTGATTTATCCTTCTATGAATATCATTAGGTTCCACTTGAGCTTCTTGGTGTAGTTTCATAACAGGAACTCCTAATGATGAAGGAAACACAACTTTCATACCATAAACTAACTCATAGGGACTGATGCCAATGGATTTTTTGGTTGTAAGCCTATTTGCCCATAGTGCATTTATTAGTTTCTTATGCCAAATCTTTTTATTTTCTTCCAATAGTTTTTTAATGATATTAGTGAGGCTCTTGTTGGAAGATTCAGCTAAACCATTCCCTTATGGATAATACGTTGTGGAATGGCCTAGGGTAATGTGGTACTTGTTTCAGAAACTCATCATCTTTCTTGATTTAAACGCTGCAGCATTATCAGTTATGATTTTAGTAGGACAGCCTAATATATTGGTTTCTAGGAAACCTATGATTACTGTATCACTAGCTTATCTGGAAGGGATGGCCTCTATCTATTTAGTAAAATAGTTAGTGGCAATAAGTATCCATTTATGCTAGCCAGAGGAGGGAGGATGGATTCCTCCAATGAAGTCAAGGCCCCATTGTTGGAAGGACTTTTTATTAGAGATGGGTTTCAGGGGTAAAGGTAATAGTTTTCTCTTGCCCTCAAAAATTTGGTATTTATGGCAAGAAGTAACAAATTTCTTTACATCAGCAAACAAGTTTGGCCAATAGAAACCAGCCCTTAAGATCTTATCTGGAGTTGATTTCTAGTAGAGGTGTCCACCACAGTCTCTTGCATGAAATTCTTGGAGAGCCTTGTTAACTTCATTTCTTAACAAACAATTTAGTAAGATTCCTTCATGATTTTTCCAAAAAAGAGCATTATTTAAATACAAAACTTTAAAGCTTTCATCTTTAAAAACCTATTTTTTGTTCTAAATAACCTGGAGGAGCCTCCAGGATTTGTAACACATAAACTATATCAGCATACCAAGGTGAGTCTAAAAAGGCCTGGCTAATTTGTGGAGTCGCCATCTCCTATTTGTCATCTAGTTGATTTATGTCCAGGGCTTGACAATTGGTTTCTGCCATGATTTTGGCCAATCCCTGTCCTTTTATTAGTTTCGTAGGTTTTATTTCGATATCATATTCTAAGATGGTAGCAATCCATTTACCTCTTTTGACCTCAATTCCAGCCTGAATCAGGATGTCCTTGACAACAACATTTGGTACATAGGCTATCACATGAGAATATAATATGTAATCTCTAAAGTCTTTAATTACTTTAACAAGTGCAAAAGCTTGTTTTTCCATGATCTTTTATTTCAGTGATGCATCTTTGAGTGCTTTACTAAAAAAGGCAATAGATTTTTCACATCCTTGGTCGTCCTTTTGTAATAAAACAACTGTTATAGTGTGCTCTGAGGCAAAATAAAAAATTATGAAGTTTCCATCAAATTGGGGACTTGTAAGGACAGATGTTCTGGTTAAAACCATTTTAATTTCTTCAAATGCTTAATTGACTTCTACTGTCCATTTTATACTTGAATCCTTTTTTAACATAATATTAAGTAACCTAATTAGTTCTACTAAGTTAGATATGAATCTTCTCAAAAAATTTATCTTTCCTAGAAAAGCTTGAATTTCTTTGATACTTATGGGAAGGGATATTTGTAAGATTGCTTCTATTCTAGCAGGGTCAATTCAAATGCTATCCTTTGAAATGATGTGACCTAAGAGTTTACTTTCTTCCAGGCCAAACAAGGATTTTTTGGGATTTAAAGAAATACCATATTTTCGACATTTGAGAAATACCTCTCTAAGATGGTCTAAATGCTACTTATCTGATTGAGAAAAAAACAGTTAGGTCATCCAGATATATAACACGAAAATCATGAATCTCTTTAGCAAATGCAATGTCCATTGCTCTTTGGAAAGTAGCTCCTACGTTTTTAAGTCCAAATAGCATTTTGATATACATAAATGTGCCCCACTGTGTTGTAAAGGAATTTTTTTCTTGGTCATCAAGATGAACCAGAATTTGGGTATACCCTGAAAATCCATCTAACAAATGAAGTCTAGAAGAACCTACTACCCTTTGCAAAATATGGTCCATCTTGGGTAAAGGGTAATTATCCTTCAAAGAAACCTTATTCACATTTCTCAGATCTACACATAATCTTATTTCCCCAGTTTTCTTCCTATTAGGTACTAAATTAGATACCCACTCTGAAAATCTTATAGGTCCAATTATCCCTTCTCCTACATATGTTTAATCTCTTTTTCAATCAATGGTAATAATATAGGGTTGATTCTTCTTATTTTTTGTTTTAAGGGCTTCTGGTCTTCTTTCACAGGTATAATATGCTGAATTATTGAGGTGTCAAAAGATTTCAAATTCTCATAACTCCAGGAAAAAACAAGTTGGAATTCTCTCATAAGTTCAACATATTTTATCTTCTAATCATGTGGTAAATATTTTGATAATTTTATAATATTTGGATTTTCTTTGGTTCCTAAATTATATTCTTCAATGTCTGCCTTTAATGGTTCCATATTTGGTTTCTTAGGAATGTCATTGGAATCAAAGAGGTCCTCTAGAGGAGTTAATACCTTAGGCAGATGATTGTATTTTAGATCAATGAACTTTGTTTCCTCTTCAATTATCTCATCAAGGTCCATTTGTTTTAAGTCTTGAACTTCCTTCCTGGTGAAGGTTGCGGGATGAAGCATTTGAATTGAAATTTCTTCTAAAATGTTGGTATTTACCTCATCTATTTGTTTAGAGTTACTGTCTGTATCAACTTCTATGTGACTGTGAGAAAATTCTTTGTCTAACATTAAAAAGTTATTAATCTGTTCATCACTTTGGAAAACTTGCCAGTTCTTCAGATTGTTAGGGATAGCTGGTCTATGCCTAATTTTAGTGGTAAACCGATGATTAGGTTTGGAAGGTAATTTAAAGGTGCTGGCAAAGATGGCCAGACTATGAGCATGTAAGTTGTGTTTCCTAGGTACTACAACAAGCTTAGTTTCCAGAAAAGTATTGAGAATCTCTATGACTGTTCCTCTATAGTATCCTAATCTAGGATCCCTAGTCAAATACTTTCCTTTGATTTGTTTAACGATTAATTTTGAATCTCCTATGACAAATACCATAATTGCTCCTAATCTTTTAACAAGTTTAAATCCTAGCAAAAGTGCTTCATACTCTTCAATATTATTGGTGCACCTAAAATTTAATCTGTAGGCATGGCCTTCAGCCTGGTCATTTTCTAAGTTATGCACCCAAACTTCTGCCCCTACCCCTAACTTGTTGATTTAACCATCAAATTCTAAGAGCCAAAGAATTTCATGCACATAATCAGTGTCAAGGGTGGTGGGAATTTGTTTAACAAGGGGATTTGGTATTTTGTTCTCATTTGATTTTTCTTTGTTGTCCAAATCATCATTCGTATCTGACATTTCCTGAATCTGAACACTTTTTTTTCATTTTTTAATTTATTTTGGTTCTACTGCTAAAACTCGTTCATTATTGGTAGGATTGGTTTTGGCATTGTAAAGAATGAATGAATCCATATCAGAGTGTACTGAGTATATAGGGAAATTTTGTGGTTTTTCCTGACTACTTACTATGTATTTCATCAGTGTTTCTCTGCATAGTTTCTTAGGTTGGCCGAAAACCTAGATAGTAGCATAAGACATGTCCAATTGAAGTGATCCTTGAAGCTTAGCACCCCAAGACCTGGATAATAAAATTCCATATTTTGGTGGCATATCTGCTACTACTATATCCATCAGGATTGTTTTTGCAGGGTATTGAACTAAAGAAACACACAAGTCCGTTATTAATCCTAAACATATCACCTGACTAGAATCAAAGAGAAAAGGTCTTTGTAAGGTCTGGTGATATCTAGGTCTAATTTCTCCATAACAAAATTGGGCATTAGGTTATGAGATGCTCCAGAATCAAACATGGCATTATGAAGAATTTTTTCATGTAATATTTAAGCTCACATAGAAGGGAGGAACACTTCCTTCTAAATGTTTTCCATTCACTGAAGGGCCAAATATTAATTATGGCTGGTTATGAAAAACATTCACAGAGTCTTCATTTCCAGTGATTTTAAGTGATCCGTTGATTTGACTTGGGTAGGCATCATGTTTAGCTAGTACAGACAATGGAACAACAATCTTTAATTTGCCTAATTCAGTTTCCCAATTGAAAGGTTTTTCTATTTGGGATTTTATGTTTTGAACAGCGGGATTCTCTCTATTTTCTGTGTTTTCTGTTTTTTTCTCATTTTCAGGAGTAGGGTTAAGATTTACAGTTTCTCCTAACTTGTCTTCTAGAGGTTCTTCCATAGTTCCCTTAGAAAGAAGGGGAGTGGAAGAGTCTTTATTATTTGTTTGATTGTCAAAAACATCTACTATTATTGGATTAGAGAGGTTATTGTTTGATCTAGAAAAAATATGTACATGGGTAGTAGCTGCTTTACCTTTGATAGGATGTTTTGGAGCTTTCTATTTGTTGGCTTTAGGAACATCAATTCTTCTACTCCTTAAGTTATACTACTTGTGCAGTTCGAAGATAGGTGTATCATATCCCTCCCTAAAGTCAAATGATTCTCCAAACTGAGTTTGAAATTGTTTGAGAATGTGAGCCTCTTGATCATCTTGAGTCAGGAAAAATTCTCCTTCATTATTAAGTCCCATCAGATTTATCTGAGTGTCTTCTCGAGGACCTTTAGAGATGGAAGTGTCTACATAATTCTCCTGGAAAGAAGGTCTAATGTTTTGATCTGGACCTGTCTTTCTAGGGTTCTGGTTTTGGTTTTTCCAAAAATTAGGATTCCTCCTTGTGTTGGTTGGTTGACCATCCCAAGGGGATTTTCTTTCTATTGTCTCCACTCTGTCTCATATTCTTTCCATCCCTTTAATTATAGCATCCAATTTCTATTCGATAGGTGAAGTTTCTTCTTTCACTGGTATCCTTCTTTCACTCCTAACCTTGGCACATTTGGACATCAGGTTAGCTTCAACACTAACAGCTATAATTTGCATCTCTTCTAAAGCTCTAGGGGCTCATTACCTTAGCTGAAAAGACATATCGGAATCAAATCCATCAGGGAATTTGATTAGGGCCAAATTAGGTGGGGGTTTGAGGTTTTGAGGAATGGCATTGTAGACAGTGCTGAACCTAGTGCAGTAATCCTGCATAGTTTCTTGCATTCCTCTTTTAAGGTTTTCATATTCAGATAGGATCTGCAAAGGATCTTTCTTCTTCTCCCAACGATTCAAGAATTGTGTATAAAGGGTTTCTAGTCCATCTATGTTGTTTTCTCTTAGAGCTCTAGACCAAGTTTTGACTTTCCCAGTTAGACTCTGAACAAATATACTCATTCTTACCTCATCAATATCTATCTCATATATTTCAAAGCAGCTGGTCATTTTTGTGTAGGTACAAGTACCATTGAATGGAGTGATTTTACTTTGGTAATCTTAGGGCATGGCACCTAAATTGGCTGGTAATACCAGGGGGATATACCTGTTTGCCATGGCTGTAGGTAATGATGGAACAACAGTTGGGGTAGAGGTAACAATGGGAATTTGGGTTGTGGATGGTGGGGTAGAAGGAAGAGCCTGTGGTGGAGTGGTTTGGGGTTGAGATGTATGAGGGAATGGTGAGGAACTTACAGAAGTAGCAGCGATTATAGAGGGATCAGGTGTTGCTTCAAAAGTAAACTTATATTGTATTGAACTTTGTAAATATTTGTTTATTGAGGAACTAACAACTTCAAACTGTAACTCATCAATAAATACTGGGTCTCGAACCAAGTCGATCAATTCAGAGTCAAAAGATGTTCTAAATAAAGAGGTCTCAAAATTCACATCAAATGGTTTATCCTCAAGATAAATCCACCTAACAGGGTAGGATCTTGATCTGTAGATGGGCTAAAAACTAGCAGTACTTTCTTGACATTCTTGTCTCTTAAGAATTTTGGGGATGAGATTGGGGTTATCGAACACATGTGGTGGATTTGGATCAGGATTTTACCTAGTGTAACGAGTCCTTTTTGAAGCCAGATTTCTTGGTATTGATTTTCTAAATTAATATCAACAACAACTTCTGTCATTTCTTTAAGATTTTTCATATTTGAATTTAAACATTCCTAAATATTTGTTTGACTAAGGAACTAGTTCATGTTCAGTTCATAAACTAAACCAGAGATTGACTGAAGCAGCATTCATCTACCTATCCTCTTGCAGGGCAAGAGTAGTTCGAAGACTACCTAGCTAACTTTAGACTCTGTCTATAGTTTATAAATTAAACAACAATAACAACAAATTTTCATTCCCCAGTGGAGTCGCCATTATGTTATCACTCAGATTTTCCTAGAAGTTGTAAGAAGGGGGAAAGGGGTCCAAGGTAACCACAAACTAACTTTTAGGTGCAAAATCTAGCCAATCTGTATCCAGAAAGAGCTCTCTCTTTAAGGCTTAGCTTGGTTTTGAAATATATTAGACTAGTTATGAAAGCTTAGGGTTTTGATTGTGTTTGGTGGTGAAATTCAGTAGTAGAGGGGTAGAATTGGATAGTTTAGGCCATTGGGCTAATGGAGTCAAAAAAGATGGCTCAACTGGATTTGGTTTCTCAACAAAGGATGGCTTCATAGGGCAAGATAGCTAAACAGGTAGCAAATAGAGACTTGAAAAGATGGAATGGAGTTAAAAGGGATGAAGGGCAATTAAGAATCCTTCAACATGTTTTAAGAAAAGAGAAATTGAATGATCACCAATAAAGAGCAATTAAGAATTCTTTACTAAATGATCAAAATGAATAAACGTGGAAATAGGAGCAATTAAGAATTCATTGCTTATGCTAGTCTAGAAGAAAACATTTAGAATAGAAACGATTGAAGATAGATTGCACTTAAACACTTTATGAATTATTCTTTTTCGTTTTAATATTCAAATATGAAACATAATTGATATAATAAACAAGAAAGCAATACCACATGAGATATAAAATACTTTTTTGTCTGGTGTTTGACACATGAATCCTGTGAAAATTCCTTTGCATTAATTATTCATCCAACGAGCCATGCAAAATTTGTCCAACATCACTTTATTCCAAAGTAATCATTTTTATAGCAAAGTCTAAGAATGCACCCTCAATACTCTAAATGAGCGGGTATTTATACAAAATATTTATAATAAAATATCTCATAACAAAGTCAGATATATTATGGGATGACTAACTATATATTACATGAAACTAGAGATAGATGGTCTCGTAGATAGCAGATAGGGGCAATTGATGGTTTGTTGTCCCTATTCCTGGGAGTATTCTGGAGTCAGGCCCTATGATTTTGCATCTTGCTATCTTCTTTGTAAATTAGTGTTGGTTGTTCTACCTTTTACTTTCTCACTGATACACTTTGACCTGCTCTGATACTCTTTACATGATTGATCTTTGGTTATCTAGTTTACCATCATTGACTGTAGTAAATAACCAAGATTTACATTTTACCAAGGACAAATTACAAAATTTCTAGCATTTCTTCCCACCATTTTTGCTATGGTAATCTGCTCCTTTGAGGTTTCCTGAGGATTACATCAGGCTCAGTATACTTGAAAAAGGTAGGGTGAACTAGAAACAAATGTTTTAACTCATGTTCAACATAGAAGAGGTTTTCTAGATTGCCATAGAGAAATCTGTTAGTAGGCAGTGCCTTTGGTGCTAATGTGCTGGTTGATGAAATTTCTAGGTTATTTGCATATTGATCTAGTTTGTCAACATAATCTATGTGCCTCATTAGTTTATCATTTATAACTAAAGGACTGGGTAGCCCTTTGTTCTGCAAAATACCAAATTTCTCCATAAAAGCATTAGTTTCCTCCTACATGTTTTGGCATCTTCTTTCCAAATTTTGCATCAAAAGCCTTTTAGTTAATACCTTCTTGACTTCCAGAATAATCAATGTTCTGTCTTCAATGCCGAGTTCTTCAAGCTAGTACTTATTCTTACTATTCAAAAAATTTATAAGCTTGGTGGCTTCCTTAGGCATCTTTCCTAATTCTGCTTTTGTCCTCTGAATTTATTCTAGGGCTACCTTTACCAAATCAATCTACTCAAAATTTATTTGTATTGATGGCCAAACATCATTTATTGACTGAATGATGTTGGTCCAAAGAATATTCTTAATGTCTACTAGGGCTTCTCAATTGTGAGGTCTTTTTCTAATGATTTCACCTTTTGTTCCGATCCTTTAATTTCCCTCACCTTTTCTACAAAATTTATCTTTGAAAGATAATACTTCTGTTCTAAGGTAACACATTATTCTTTTACCTTTTGTAACTCTGAAACTTGGAGTTTCATCTCCTCCATTGGTTTTATTAATTCCTTTGTACTTAGACCTGAAGTCTCTTTTGGGGTTTTTCCTGTTGTTGTTGTTCTTGCTATTGCATCTGTTGTGACCACTAGAATGTTCGGTGCCAGAGCTATTCCAAGGGTGGAAGGGAATACAATGGAAACAACTGATATTACATTGGGAGGCTAAGAGGTTGACTCTCCCTGCTTGTCCTTCAATGATTTTTCTAGTTCTTGTTCAGTTTCCTTCAGCTGTTCATTAAGTTTTAGGACTAATTCCATGAGCTCTTCTTCAAACCTTTGTTGTATGACCTCAGCAATTTGTGGATGCCTTGAAGGAGACAACTTTAGCTACTTTCTTAAGGTAGCTATTTCTTCATCTTTCTTTTTAATTAAGGCTTATGTAGCCTTCACATCTTTCGGATCATGACCCAACCCAATGATCAATTATTTTAAAGATTTTATTCTATTGTCTTTAGCCTGTGAGGAGGCTTTCTCCAGCTGTAATTGGGTAGTTGTATTATTCAAAGAATTTTCTAGTCTTTGTGCCATCATGGCCTTACCAGTCAATGTAGAATAGACCATCTCCCCTGTCTATTTGTGTAACTCAATTTGGTCCAAGGGATGAATGTCCTTTGCCATGACCTCAAAGTTGGTTTTGAGCTAATTCGCTGCTGATTGAGGCTATTGCACTTTAGGTTTGAAAAAAATCATTATCATTTTACCTTCTTTGATGCCATAGGCTGACATCAACCTGTTTGGATTAGTGGGAGCCATTCTCAAATACTGATTGTAGACCTGGATCCTCAATTGCTCATTTCTGGCTTTTATTTCTTTAAACTTCTTTTTGATATCTGGATTGTCTTTTCCTGGTGGCCTAAAATATGATACTTCTGCACTTTATTGTCTCTCTAGCTCCTGTCTCTGTGAGTTAGTAGATGTCCCACCTACTGGGAATGTTTGATGACTATCTACACCTTCTTTTCTTTGACTATCAGTAGTCTCCTCAAAAAATTCCTCTTGTGAAAGAGGATTTAGCCTATGCCTTTTAGCACCAGGTTGTTCTAAGTGTCCACATGCAGGGGTAGCTACTTTCCTATCTCTATTTTTGTTATTTTCCTCATTCAAAGGAGTCTGTAAGATTGGGGGTTCTCCCACATTGACTTGAGTTGGAGGAGTGTGCATGTGGGCCTGTTCCTTAGAAGTTTCAGGTTGTTTAGATATTATTAACTGTTTTGTAGCCTAAGTGTTTGTCTTTGTTTCTTTACCTTTGGAAGTGCCTGTAAGTGGTGTATCGGTCTACTGTGAGTGCTTATGAGAGTTCCTAGCTGTTGAGGCACTTATTCCTAATGCTAACTTTTGAGGAGTTTCAAATTGCTCATGTCCAAAAGAATCTAGGTCAAGAGTCTTTTCAAGATCTTTCATTACATTTTCTAGGTTGACCTATTCACTGTTAGTTTCTACAAAGGTCATTTCCCTCCATTTATCCATGCTGGAAAATTGTTCAATCTCTGAGATTCTATGGTGTAAATATGGTGACAACTTATTCTCCATTCTTCTATCACAGATAAAGCTATGAGGGTCATATGGAACCCAACCAAAACATTTGTGTAATTTAAGGTAATCTTCTAAAATTTTCTCTGTTTCTTTCCATGCTTCCCTAGTGTTGCAGACGAAAGGGCCTAATTGATTCTTGATTCTGAGTTGTGCTTTCTTTTTGGCTTTGTGAAAATGAACCAAGTCTGAATTTATCATTTGTCTAAAATATTCCAATAAAAACAGTCTCATTGGAACATATTTTGGTAACTTCAAAGGGAAAAGCTCACACCCATATATCTTGAATTCTGTATGATTCTGGTATAAACACCAATCACCTATTCTGTACTCCTTGGAGAGCTAAAGGATCCTCTTAATGTGACCACTGATCTTGGGAGGGGAAATCCATGTTAATAAGGTGGTTGCTGGATGAACATACTAATAAATGAACTCATTATAGGAGTAAGGGAAATCAAAGGATTCATGGAAGATAGAAGTCCAAAAGATAACAGACCTTGGATTTCCCTTAGTATCAAGTTTCGTGACAGGGAAAGGGAAATTTTCTAACTAATAATAAAGCATGAAATGATATACGAAGGTGGTATACTTGAAAACCCTTTCATTCTCCAGTCTCATGAACTGGTCATGAATTTTATCAACAATAAAGGAGGCATAATCATACTTAACAGCAGGGGGTTGTCCAGGAGTAAAGATTGACAACAACACTAGGGTTAACTCATTGACAAACTCACTAGTGTTGAATCACATAACTAAAGATATCATATCAACTATAAGTCTTCCCATATCTGTGAAGAAATTTTTCATATAAGGAGGTGGGCCCTTAGGCTGATGTTTCTGTAATATGAAAGTCTGACAAAGGCGATTAAGTTCTAATTGGGATAATTTAGTTGATTTCTTAAGTAAATATCCAATGGAAATGGGAGTGAGAACTTGATTGGGGTGAAATTGCAACATCTCATTGATTGATTCAGCAGTTGTTGGGAAGAGAACTATTTGGATAGGATACATAACTACTTGGCGGTTAGAGTCATAATTGGCATGTCATTAATGAATTATATCAGGGAAAACATTGACTGAGGGGAGAAAGTATATGGGAAGATTGGATTCCCACAGTCCTAGGACATCAGAGCCATTCAGGTAGTTATCTCTACTTTTGCAAAAGACTTTGAGGTGATTTTTATCAATGGTAAGGTATTTTATTTGGAAGTCCTTATCTACCAAAGGAAGATAGTCTAAATCTCGATGAGGGGCATTAATGGGTGCAACATTCAAAGCCATCAGGGTTTCCATTTGTGGTTCTTGTGGATTCAGAAGGAAACTATGGTTTTCTTTGTGAAATGGGAAACACAGAGGCTATGGGGGACTTAAATGATCAAAATAATGACTGAATTATTATAAATTTGGTCATTTTTTGTTAATTTTCAGTGGAAAACCAGTATTTGCAAGGTTTTTGTTGGGAATTTGATAAATACCTCTTTTTGGGGGGATGAACAATGAAATGCAGGTACTGCTGCGGCTGGAGGGTTCTTGGAAGTGTCGGCTGTAAGGTTTGGGAGCAGGTTGGTGACTAAAAACTTGACTGACAGACCTCAACGTTCTTTCGCATGGGTGCACAGGTTTTCCGAACAAAACAATGAAAATGATTTTGTTTTTTGTTTTATTTGCAAAATTCAAATATTGGTGAGGTTTAGGATTTTAGACAGATGACGTTAATGGTGAATGACTTGACGTTTTTTCGTTTTGTGGGGAGGCGATAAGCGGTTTCATATCACACCACTTATGGGGACAGGCGATAATAGACCTCGAGCTAGCAATTCCATAGATCATTCGACGCATGGTAGGGTATTGTTCAGGAGACCGCTTTGTGATCACACATTAGCAAAGGGCCACGCGATATGAATAAAGGCCGTTAGATCTTGATGACTTGATCAAATGGCTGTCAGGGGATATGAAATTACAGGGTTATAATGGAAGTGGGGGATTAAGGGTTGTTAATTAGTTACTGTTTAATTAATTAATCCTGATTAAGGATGTATTATGGTTATAATTAACCAAAGGGCGAGATATGTAATACTTCGGGGATTTATATAGTTTATAATAATACAGGAGAGGGTAAAGTTTTACAAGGGATTTATATAATAATATGTTAATAGATAATATGATAATGAATTAAAAGTGCTAAGTATAAAAATATTTGTTATGTGTATTCAACTTAGGCTTAAAGTGAAAAGGGATTTTTTATGAAAAATATTTGTAATTTTCCTAAGAAAAATAGGATTTTACTTAGGAAAAGACTTATGGAGAGGAATGACTGATTTATGAATAGTTTTAAGTACTTAGGCTTTAGAAATTATTGGGCCGAGGGTCTGGTCCCTCCACAAGTTAGAGAAATTCTTTGAGCCCCTCTAATTTAGCAAATACCTTAGTGCTTTAGGGGAAATTAATTAAAATTTAGGGAAAATGAGTGGGGAAGTTAATTATTCTGACTTTGCTTTGCTTGAGATGTTTTCAATATAATGTATGCCTTGGCCTTGTGATGAAAGTAAGAGATTAACACATTTAGAGTCATCATTCATCATATATGATTTTGTAACCAACATCTACCTACCCTACCTACTTTAACCTAACATTTTTCACTTCTTTATTTGGGTGCACTTAGACTGGCAAACCCTTCTCAAAATTTCTTTTCTTTTACATGGCAAAGCCTATCTAAGTCTACACTTATTACATCCAAGGGCTCAGGCTAAACTATTGAACTCCTTTTATTTCCTCTACCTATCTACTTATCTGCCAAGATTACATTGTTTGGTCAGATATTTATTCTCTACTTCTACAACATGAAATTGAAATATGAACTAGCCAAGTTTAGATTGTTTGACTATTCATGAATTGTGGCACAAATGACAAGTTGCACACAATTGTTTATTACACAAAGTGAAAAAGTAGTGGTATTTAGACTTTCACACTTTCCTGGTCTTTCTTTTGTTGGGGTTCATTTTCTTTCATTTTTTGACCATCTTTATTCCTTTTACCCTTTGATTTTCTTTTAGGGTATACCTTCTTTACATTTTTTAAATTTTTTGATTTTTTTTTTTAAATATGGAAAACCTTTGCAACAAGAAAAGGTATGAACCTATTACATAACTCATCAAGTCCATCATGAAATATGAAACTTATTGGCATAAGGGTCTAACATACACTACAAGAAAAAAGGTCAATGGTGAGGGTCATTCCTGTGACAAACCTTTAATGTCCAGCACCAATGTCATATATGGTGACGATATTTAAAAAAACGTTGCTGTAAGTGTATATAGTGATGGTCGTTTAAGGTTTGTCACCAAAGTCATTTTCAATGACATTTTTGGTGAGGTTCGTTAAATGCTCGTCACTAATTCTCTTTTTGGTGACACTTTTGGTGAGGGTCGTTAAAGGCCCATCACTAATTATCTCTTTGGTGACACTTCTAGTGGAAATATTTTATTGAACCTCACCAATGCTCTTTTTGGTCACTTTGGTGACTATCAAAAATGTTTGTCATCATTAATCATTCCAATGAGTTTTTGATGATGCTTCATGCATGTAACATAGCTTTAAGGTTTGTCACCATTAAAGCATATCGTGATGATCTTTAAAAAAATGTTGTTGTAAGTGTATATAGTGATGGTCCTTTAAGGTTTGTCACCAAAGCTATTTTCAATGACACTTTTGCTGAGGGTCATTAAAGGCCTATCACTAATTCTCTCTTTGGTGACACTTTTGGCGAGGGTCGTTAAAGGCCCATCACTAATTCTCTATTTGGTGACACTTCTAGTGACGATATTTTGTTGACCCTCACTAATTCTCTTCTTAGTTACTTTTGGTGATGGTAAAAAGAATGTTCGTCATCATTGATCATTCCAATGATTTTTTGATGAGTTTATGTACCTGTTACTATATTCTTTTGTCAAAGGATAACGATTTAATACCATTATTGTGGATTCTTTTTCATTATGTGTCCAAGGTCATAGTAGTGATAGTCAGTCAATTTGTTAAGAAGTAGTTAGTGTGTATCATTTCCCTTAAGTCATAGTTATATAGTTTTTCTATGATTCAACACATGATTAATCTCTATTAGGTTTATTATCTAGTAAATTCCTTTGAATAAAGTTCCACTAGTGTGTGTAGGAACTATATCATTTAATACATAATCAAGCTATATCAATTCTATTAAGAGATACCTAGCACTCCTCAACACTCATGGCACACCCAAACATGCTTTGAAACAATACACTAACATTCCTTGGCACCTCATATGTCTTGGAATTTCTTTGTACCTAGAATATCATGCCATAAGTAGGATGCCCAAGCACATGTTGGCATTCCCCAGCATAGAATAGCACTCCCCTATCATGTGTTGGCATGCCATGTAGTCCCTAGCATGCCCTGGAACACCTTGGCATAATATTGCATTGACAAACATTAGCACTTGGCACACATTGGCACTTGGCATGTATTGGAATATATTATTAGTGTGCCTAGCATGCCCCTTTTGAAAAATATAAACTCTCGACTTATTAACCCTCTTATGTGTTCATTTCCTTACATTTTAGATTGGCTATTCCTTTTGTTTCCTTGAAACTCCTTAATGCATATTGGCATACTCTGGCACCCTACACATCATAGCATGTCTTAGCACATGGCATGCCTTGGCACTATTTGGCACATGTTAGCACACCTCGAAACTACCTAACACACTCTAGCACTTCTTGACATGCCCTGATATTCCCTGGCATGCCTTACTAGTGCTTAGCATACCTTTTCACTCCCTCCTTGGCATGATAGCTAGCACTCATTCACATTCTCTGACACCCCCTCATATTCATTCACTTCCATGAATTTTGACCTAGTGCTCCATTGTGTTTTCCTAGTACTCCCTAACAATCCTAAGTGTGCATTGGCACTCTCTAGCACACATTAGCACTCTTCGATATGCTCTGCCACTTCATAGAATGCATCACACCCCTTGATGCACATTGGCACTTGCCACGTCTTGGAACTTGGAAAGTCTTAGCGTGTTTGGCATGTGTTGATATGACTTGGTATGCTTTGGCATGGTTTAATATTAAAGTTATTTGAGATCAATTATTGGAAACTAGATGATAGGAAACAAAGGAATATTTGGAACTTAGAATGCATTGACACTTGGCACTTGGAACCTATTGGCACCTACTGTTGGTGTGCCTAGCATGCCCCTCATGGAAAAGGTAAATTGATGACTTATTAACCCAATTATGTGCTCATTTCCTTGTAGTTTAACTTTTTTCTCCCTTTTGTTGCCTTGACAGTCCCTGGCATGCATTATCATACCCTTGTACATCTTGGCATGCCTTAGGACTTGGCACATCTTATCTTGTTTGACATGTCTTCGTACTATCTAGAAAATGTTAGAATGACCTAGAATTCCCTAACACACCTTGGTAGTCATGACCTAAAAACTAGCATTACATTTTTCCATGACTTTGGAACCTCACATTCACTAGAACACCTTGGTACTCCCCAGTTGTAATGCCCTCTATTATCCTCCACAATGTCCCAGGATGATGAGGAGATTGACAGAGGTAACCAAAAACTAAGCTTTTAGTTTGGTAGTTATCCATACCAAACCAGAGAGGGCTCTCTCTATGAGATCAAAACTAAGAGATGACTGGAATGTAAAGGATTTTAGGCTAGATAGCTAGGCTCAGGTAGGTTTTGGAAAATTTAGGGTTTTGATGCTAGATAAGGGAGAAAAACTAAGTAGCTAGGTCAGAAGATCAAAGGGCTACAAAAAATATATATAAAGGAGCAAAGGAGCATTAATTTGTGATGGATCTTAGGGCTTTTCAATGTATTTTTGTATATAAAAGAAGAAAAAGGTCTTAATGAGCATGAAACAGGAATGCATTAAGCAAGGAAGAAAGTAACACATGAATTACTTTTCCATCAAAACAAAGCTTTATGCAAAGAATTCTGTTTATAAATTATAAGGAAAACCATTGAAGGATTGATGAATGGAAAGATAATATGGATATATTTCATATAAAGCTATAAAATAGAAAAAAAAAATCATCACAAACTTATTACACATGAATTCACAGATAATAACTGCAAATTGTGTCCTTTGATTTCCAGAAAATGTCCAAGTACAAGCTATACAATAGTTCTCTCCTCTGAAATCCAACACATTTTATCACTGAGAAAATCATACATAAAGACCAAAAAAACATCTCCCCACACTCAGATATTGAATCCATGACTCTAGGAACTTTTCCATGGGGTGTTCTAATCAAACCTTAATGTCAAGGGAAGTTAAAACCAACTTCTACAATTAAATTTGACTCCAACCTCTCTCGTAAATGAGGAAAAACTTATATAAAAACAACTTACAAAGACTAACCACCCTTTATTTACATTTAATTTTACCCCTCACATTCATCTACTTCTCCGTTTTGAATTTTACCAAAGTCAAACTAGGAATAAAGAAATTTACACAGTGAAAATTTTACAAAAATATCAGAAATTTCCAAGTCCGCAGCGAGCTATTGGAGGCCATTTTTAGTGCCTTTTTGAACTAAAAATATAGATATGAATCATGTTATGGACATATGGGAGAGCTTATATTTACTTAGAGTATTTGTGCACACAAAAGGACCCATTTTTAGCTGAGATATGGCCATTCTCCCAAGGTGTCTCCAAGTGCACATCGAAATGGAAAAAGAGGGGCAGAAAGGTGATTTTTGGACTATTTTTTGCAAATTTCTAAAAAACTAAGCCCTAGGCTAGGAAAGTGGGAAATTTTTTTTTGAGAGGGGGTCATAATATTTCCAAAAATTCTAATTTTCCATCATTTGGAGCCCTGAGGAAGAAGCGTAGCATGAGCTCATTGTGCTCCTAGACAAGAAATTGCTAAACAATTGCAAGTTTGCACCAATCTGCATCGAAAGACAAAATTTTCTCCAAATCCTCCCAAAATTTTTCTAGAGATGCCTGATGAGGTATGTTATCTAGTCATGGATGCATTAGAAATAAAATCTAAATTGCGCTTCTCCTCTTGGATGATTAGGATTTCCTTGAGTTTTTCCTTCAACTGCTTCATTTTGACCTTGGCAACCTGATTCCTTGTGTAATAATGGATGACTTCTTTTACAACTTGTTATCATTTTTGGACTTTTCAAGGAGCTTCTCAAGGTGGAAATTGACTTTTTCAAGCCAAAAATCCATGTCCTCATTTATTTCCATGGCAATCCTATCTTTGAATGTCAATTCTTCCATTAGTGGCTTTTGTTCTCTTTCCCTCAGAAGTGCCTTCCTAAGACCCATTGTCCCTGGTCTCTTCCTTTCCACATGTCCTTCATGCTACTCAATGTCCTCATGGCCCACCAATTCCTTCTCTTGTTTCCTGGCTTTGAATTTCTCTTTCTCCATGACTAGCTATTTTTCTTTAAGTTGATTGTTTTCTTGCTTAAGGAATGAAATGATGAATTTGGCCCTTTCCAAATTTTCCCTGGGCTCCATGATCTGAGAATCCTTCTCTTTGATGAATTGTTGTAGGTTTTAATTCTCATCATGTGCCTCTAATTAAACTAGGTCAAATTCATGCTCAATGGGCTCCTCATCATGCAAAGAAGCCTCATGATGTGATGGTGATCCTTGTTCTGCTAATGTAGTAGGCTTGGCCCCTTCCTCAATTTGAGGAGAAAAAATAAGCATTATACCTCTCTGATATGTATTTTTCACCTTATGCCTAGGTTCCTTGGAAACCTCATCATGTTTTCTTGATGGCCCCACCTCCATGGGATGTACTGACATGGTTTCGTGGTGGCTTGGTTAAGTGGTTATATGAGTTTTCAAGACTGCCTCAATGAAGGTGTCCCATGTCATTTTATTCTCTATCAACTAATGGAGTACTATAACCTTTATCAGGCTATGGTGAAATAGGTTGGGATAATGTAATTTTCTTTTCAATTGCACTCTTTCAAAAATTTTGTTTAGGCCCCTATACAAGTAGCTGGACAAATTTAGAGACTTGGTGGATGTAAAGTGCATGAGAAGTCTTATGTGGTATTGATATAGCCTGGAAAATATGCCCACACATGTGAAGAACTTTACGAAAACCTTCATCAATGGTGCATACCTCTCCAAGAAGTATCTGAATGGGAAAACATGTGAGTGATCTCCTTTGTATTGTGATTTCAAGTAGGTTTTGTACTCTTATAGGTCTAGGTTCATGCCTTTGAACTAGTTTTCACCATGGTTTGGTATGCCTGTAGCTTGAAAGATGGATTCCAATAAAAACATTATATCATTCCTTATAATGGTGATCTTGTCTTCCTTCAAGGTGAGGGAAAATATACCTATGAGATTCTCATGGTAACCTACTTCTCGCACACTTTGACAAAACCCTAAAAAATTGACATCTTCAAAGCATTTCATGACAAATGGGGAAGGATGTGATTTCATTGCAATTAGAGGGATCAAACCTCAGTATCTTTCCCCCATTTCTATACTTCCTCTTCTCTGATGGTGATGAGTCAGGCTCCATACTTCATCTTAATGCTTAAATCTACCTCAGGCTGAAGGAAGGCAGGTCTAGGGTAACATCAAACCATTCTTAACCTGGTAGCTAGCCCTACTAGGTCAGGAGAGGGCTCTCTCCTTATAAATATCAATTAGGATATTGGAAATTAGGGTTTGATATGACTAAATTTAATTTATATTTTAGGCTAGGTATAGTAGCTCAAGGTCTTTGGTTGATTTTGTTTTAGGTCAAAGCAACAAGAGTGATTTGGATTATGGAATCGATGTCAGTTTCTGCCGGCAAACCTGGGGAAAATTAAGTGCCATGTTCATCCAAGTGAAGATTGAAAATGTGAGAAGTACAGGGAATACATCTCGCTACCCTGCAAGCATCAGACATAGGATGGATTTTGAACAACAACTTTAGATGAAAGAGAATAACAAGGTTGCTCAAAAGAGCATCTAACAATGGATGAATTCTACTAAAACAACTATTACAAATAATTGAAAAATCATCATGAAAGGAGCATCGTTACGGATGAATTCCTAACATATCACTTAGACAATGCTGAAACAAAGTAGAAAAACGTAATGTGTAAATGAATTTATGAAAAAAAACATACTGAACATTTAAGCACCATGATGAATCCCAGGTCCAAAGGGAAAAAAATTGGTTTATTATAATAATATTCAGGAAAATTTTACATAATGCCAAGTAGCCTCTCTACTACCAAAATCAAACCTCTACACTATGAAATTCATAAAATTATACATTTAGCTCATCCATGTATTAAGGGAACTGAGCTCAACCATCTTCTTCAAAATATAATCAGTTACATTAAACTTAGACCAAATTTTTGAAAATAGGTGTTGAAGATGAACTCGTATCTCCTAAACCATAGCAGTTGCTACAAAAATGAACGAGGTTTTTGTAGACAAGGTCATGCTGGAGAAAAACCTCTCTCAAATTCTTGAAATTCATTTCTAGTGGATCAGAATTTGTGCCCCAAAATAATCTCTAAAACAGAAAAGCATTAAAAATTTAAATTTGCGAAAATGATTTGTAAATATCTAGTCACATATCAAAATTCATGAAACCTATGAATAAATGGAAAGAGGTTTTTGTTATATCAAAAATATCCTTGGGTTTTTGAAAATTTATTTCCATCTATTGTAAATTAGCACCGCACTAAAATAACTAAAACAATAAAATAAATGAAAATTTTGCTTTGTTTTAATGTAAGCTCCAAATATCACTACATATCTCCCACATAGTAGCACATGTGCATAAACTAAAGGAGATTTTTTGTTATTTGGTATGTGATGGACGAAAACCTCTTTCACTTTTGTAAAATTCCTGTCCAAACTGATTTTGTAGTAAACTTGTCCCTGTGTGCAGCAACTGACCTCAAAACATGCATAACCAAGAATCAATCAGTCATTTTGATCATATCTTCTGATCCAGAAACTAGTTACAGGATTGTGATATACCTTTGAAAATATTTTTCCAAGATTTTTCTGATGAAAATACTTAAGATATGATTTGAAATGAATATCATGTGCAAAACATCTCTAAAAACCAGATATAGTAAGAGCCCATTTTGATCCCTGGTGACAAGCTGCAAAGAATGTAACTAACACTTCAAACCCTAGGCGAAAGGAAAGAAAAAACAATAAAATTTGTTTTTGTGAGGGAATGTGGTGGTATCATGGACTTAGGAGTTGCATAAATTTTTAAGGAAATTTAGGAGGGTAGGGGATGATGACAGCGAGTAGGGGAAAAAGGAATTTTGGCAAATGAGTGAGGGGAGGGGGTGGAAAGGGCCAAAACATATGCCTATCCTAGAAAGAGATAGGGTAGATTAAGGTTTAGAGGAAAATAATAGAAAATGAGGGGATAATGCTTTTTGATGGATGGAAATGGTGTATTAGCTGAGAATAGAGGTGTAGGGACAAGGAATTTAGGGTTTAGGGCAACGACTCATCATTTGAGGATGAAAATGATGGAAAACAAGTAAACCTTAGAAGAAGAAGTATTTGATCATTTTATTGACATATGGGGCAAAGGAGGGCATGAAAATGATGAAATTTACTTTTTATAGAGCCTGAAGGATGAAATAACTAAAGAGGCGCTTTGAAAATTTAATTTTGGTGGTCAAACAACAATTTTGGACAACTCTGCCCCGTGCACAACAAAGACTTCCTGTGTGCAGTGTGTTTCCCAAGTGCATAATGAAGGCTTTCTGTGCATAGCGAGACTCAATTTTGCTAGTGAGGGATATGGAATCACAATTGTTTTCAAAGGAAAGGGGAAAGCTCGATGCTAGGATGGTAGAAAAGTGCAAATGAGTGTGAATGATCTCCTCCATGTGCTTTTATAATTTTGTTTTGGTATCTAAGTGATTAATGAGGTGGGATGGCCCACCTCACCAATTCACTTTCTTTTTTAGTTTTGTATCCTTAGGACCTCTTCTTGTAACTTTATAACCTTAGGAACATTATTACATCTAAAAACATAAATTACATTTGAAATAAAGTGTTATTGAACAAATTTACCTATTGCTACTCCTCATTTTCCAGATTTATACATGAAATGACTGATTTTGTGATCTTAACCCTAATTACCTAATGGTAACATTGAGTTGAATGGAGACCATGATGATGTGACTCAAGTGATATTAATGATTTTTTCATGACGGTAGACTCAACTGAGTGATGAAAGTGACTGTCATATGAAATTCTTGAGAGAGTGAAAATAACCCTATACACACTAGCTAGTGACCAAATTTTTATTTGAAGACTCACTAAAATGAAAAAAAATTGACTTGATACCCTAACAACACCTTGTAAGAGAATATTTGATCACTGGTGATAGGATGAACTAACTGACACTAACACCCTCACAAACAACGTTACTTTTTTCGCGACTTGGGAAGCCAAACAATTCATTAGCAAAACAATATTGTGCCCAACCCAAAGTCTCCCTTTCTCTGAAATTTCTTTGTCCATGCCTTATCACAACCATAGGATTGCCTCTTTCAAGTACTATTCTAAACTTATCCTAAAACAGTTCATCCTTGGGACACCTGGAATTCATTGACACTCCTTGGTACATAATCTTATTTCTTCATTTCCAAGCATTTTGACCTAGTTCTCCCTTGTGTTCCCCTAACTCTCCCTAACACTCCTCACCATCCATTGACACTATCTACCATGTGTTATCACACCTTTTCATTCCTTTTCATGCCCTGGCACTCCTTAGTTTTCATGCCCTCACAACTACCCTTCTTTTTATGCTTAGCAAGAACCCAACCAAGTGATGCCCCGACTACAACAACCAAGTTATAGTTACTACAACTAGACTATGTCTTGTTCACCTAAGAACTACCTATAACACATATTAGGCTACTCATTTCCAATCTCAACTCATCCCACTTAACACATTACCAATTCAGGGCTCACGTCCAACCATGGCCATAAAACAACTAAGAAACATAGTTTACATCTTGACATGCCATAACACATGGCACGCATAACAATCCCTTAGCCCTATGTGGTGTGTGTTAGCATCCCCTACATTTATTGGCATGCTTTTCACTCCTTGGCACTCTCTGACATGCCCTGGCACTCTAGCATTCCTTGGAATTGCCTAGCATATAACCTTGTCACTCCCTCCTTAGAACACTTGGAACTCGTTGACACTCCCTATCACACACTCTTATCTCTTCATTTCCATGTTTTTTTAACTATTTCTCCCTTGTGTTTTTGTGGCACTCCCTAACATTCTTTGGTACGCGTTGACACACCCTAGCACATGGCACATCTTGGTATGTTTCCTTGGCACTCTACCATTCCTTGGCACTACCTAACATATCGTGTCGCACCCTCCTTACCACACCTATAACTCACTAACATCCCTCTCACACACTCTCACTAGTAGAAAATGAGAAATTACTGACTAGTTGACTAAAAACGTTAGCCACCACATATTTTCTAAGTGAAATACTACTAAAAATGAGAAATCTTAAGTAACCCAACTAAAACTGACTAACATAAATGACTAATTTAGTCTCGGGTTTAAATATAAAGCTAACTACTAAGACAACTAAAAATGACTAATGTGAATGACCAATTTAGTCTAGGAACAAAAGTACGACTACCTAAAAAGTACTATAATAATATGAATCGCTCCTTTATCCTAGTAATTTTAATACGAACCAATAGCCTTATTTTACCCCCTTCCCCCCTAAAATTGTTACATAAGGAATAAGGTATGAAAAATCAAGCTATTTTAACCAATATCTCATATTGGGATTCCCTTTTGTCTCTCTGACCTTACCTCTATAATGAGGAGCCTACCCTCTCTCTAGCCTTCCATAATTATGTGGGTGAAATTCTTGCCATTATCTAATGAGACATTTCAAGATTATATATATATAGTATATAATATATATATATATATATATATATATATATATATATATATATATATATATAATTCAACTCCAAGGAAGGCCTGAAAGGTACTTAGGTCATTGCTTGAATACCCCAATGACCTAAGTACCTTTGGGGCCTTTCTTGGAGTTGAATTTTATGTTGGATTTAGCAAAATTCACTAGTACATATGGGTGTAAAATCCGACATTATATTGTGATAGTTTGGTCGTGTTGTTGGATTTTATTTGCAATTTTTTTTAAAAACCCCAACTTTCATCAAATATATGATGGACACAATTATCATCGGATATTCTATAATACGTTAATCAAATATCTGACACTAATTATACTCTGAGCACAATTAAATGTTTACCTAATGTCCCATAAACATTCAATTTTTGTCAGAAATATGACATTTGACCATATTAATTATCAAATAAACTTAATAATACATATAACACTTTATAAATCACTATTTTAAACATAAATTTAATTCATTTACATTTACACCACTACCCATATTTTCTTTATCCTCATGTAATTTCTGAGCTTAATGATCCAAATCTTTGAATTCCCTGACAAAACTCCAACAATAAAAGAGCAAGCACTAGCCAAAAAAAAGTGTTGTCAACCGTCGGTCATGGTAACCATTGGCTCAATGCTGGAAAAGGCACTACAAAATTAGTTACCATAGGGTGAATGCTACTTTTCCCTTGAAATTTTTGGAAAACTTTTCTACTCTAAAAGCGTCCTTCAAGGATGTGTGAAGTCATAGGTTTCCACATTGAATTCTTTAAATTATTGAACATTCGGAAACCCAGTTGCAAATTTTGGCGGGGTTTCAATTTTTTGTGTGTCCAGTCTAAAAAAAAATCAAACCAATTAAATTTAATGCACCTAATAATGAAATGATTCGCTTTTCGATTTCATTAAACTAAAGGACACAAGCTCAGGAAATTCCATATTGTTATTAGGGTTTAAATTATATAGGTTTTTTACTATTGACGTAGAGTTGCAAGTGGCACTCCATAGTTGGAAGATCAAACCAAATTCCTTGATTTGATTTTCTTAGAAAATTTTGTCTTATATGAGAGGTATTCCTTGACCCCCATAGTATGTGTGGTTGTGAATGAAAGCAATTGTGTGTAAATTGTATGATATTCTAATGACATTGAAACATTGTGAAATTTAATTAGGTAAATGATTTATTAGCATGTTTACATCTATTGTCTATTTCTTCATGAATATAAACTTGTCCTAACTATAGGCATACACATGTGTAGATATGGGATGTTGGTTTCATTCTTAAGTTTGTGTTTGCTTATCATGATGGTGTATTTTTCTATAGGCATAATTGAATGAAGTTGATTCTCACTGATAACTTTCATGACACTTCATACATGGTAATTTGGTTGGTTTCATTTCAGGGCCTTAATTTAATCATTAATAGAATTTTGATTTGGATATTTCCTGCATTTTTCCATTGAGAACGATATTTCTACTGATTGAAAATGTTTCCTATGCACACCATCAATATCTCTCCCTTTTTCTTTGATAGATACAAAGACAATCACAAATTAATGCCAAGGAGGAAACTTAGTATATAATATGCTAAGTCACCAGTTTGTTGGGTCATACAAAAGCAAAACTAGGCCAACATTGGCAGTGACGGGAAAAAAAATTGGAAAAGGGGGGTTTAGGTTGAGAGTCCAAATTCACAGAAAAACACTTCAAAATTAAATCCTTTGTCCATAGGTTATAGTCCTAAATAAGACATATAATTTAAATTATTAATGAAAGCCCGGGTCTCTCCATATTTTGTGTCTAGCATCACGCCTTGTCATAATAAATTTGATAATATTCATCCCTAAACCACTTTTTTCATATTTCCTCTCTAATTGGGAGAAACTAGCTATCCTATTTCTTCCTGGCTATTGAGGGTGGGGCACTTTTTGCTGGAAGTGCAAGTATATAACCCTAGTTCTCTGGACATTGTTTGCATGTGGACATATATGAAGAATGCACAAGTGAATTACTTATTTTTAAATTAATGGTTGAATTCTAGAAGTGAGGGAACATAAAAATCAAATTATGGCTATTATTCTAGATGTAGTAGAGGATCTCCACTCTCAATAGTTGCCATGTAGTGTGAAATGGTGATAGACCGTTGCGTTGCAATTCCTAGATGTTTGACAACCAACTAAGTGGGATTCTAGGAGGGGTTTGGTTGAAGCATTGATTCAAGTCCACAAAAACAACTAAGTTGAAGAATGAAAGGAGATGCAGAGCCAATTGTTCCTTCTGAGAGATTATATAACATGGGACAACCTATATCTGTTAGAGAGATCTTGATATAAAAGGGAAAAAATTCTAAGAAGGCCTTTTTGAACTCCAGGGAAATTTTCCACAAATAGTTTAATTATGATAACCATCTCTAACAAGAACCACACAACCCCAGATTTTGTACAATTTTCCCATTATCTAAGGACCCTTAAAGTAATATAAAGGTGAGCTGCAGAGACATAGGATAGGTGTGGAGAAATTCTATATCCAATCTCTCTGACTACTCTCATAAATATTCATTATTATCTCACCAACTGTATAATGAGGTAATAGGTAAAAAACTTTATGTAGTTTGGAGATTAATTTCTTTTCAAGCTTTTCTAATTGAAGGAACCCATGCATTCGGTAATCATATACATTGGTTACAGGCACTTTTTACTGAGTCTATTGGTATTAGACCAAGGATCCCTAACAAAATACATATTATTAAGATAAGAAAAAATGATGCACCATATAGACAACTTGCTTTCAAGATATCCTATGGTAGACACATTCCATCATAGAAGAAAGTATTGCATTCATGTGACACATTTAGGGAGTTCCTTTGAATATTTTTTATTGTAGAAGAGTTTTTTAGCTTTTGTTTCCCTAGATGATCTTGAGAATCCATATAGTAGAGAAGGCCACACATTACCTAGAAACATCACTGAAGCCAACTTCCTCATTCTTGCTAAGGAAACAAAAGTCCCATTTCAGTTTGGTAAAGCCCATTTTTTCCTCTCTAGGTGTTGATAATAACTTATAAAGCTATGAAAACAATTATCAACAAACTATGTCTTTTGGAAGGGCAATGGAAAAAGGAATAAAGTGTAGTGAAATTATCTTTATGAGCCACATATTGGTCATCCTCAAAGTGGCAACTCAACCATCAATAGCCATCACATATCATACTAGTGCCATAAGGAAACCTTTCCTTAATGGATCTTAAAAGACCAGAAGGGTTTGGAGGTGGATTTTAAGGATAAATATAACTTTCCTCGAAAGGTCTTTATCTAGGATTTTCAAATACATATGGAGGTCAGTTTAGGTCACTTCATTTAGGTATGAGCTTAATATTATATGTATTACCAATTGATCATGATGTCAAGTAAATTGCATCGTAAAACTTCTTTTAAACTTTAAGCAAGACATACCCAAAGAATTCCCAATTGGTTTTGTAGTATTCAGATGGAAGCCCATCTATTCTTGTATTTTTACCATCAACCATGCTATTTAGGGTCATGTTAAATTCCTCTAGTGAGATTTTCAACTCACAAACCTCTCCATCAATGTGAGAAAATTTGGATTGGACAATTTGTAAAATTTGAGTCAAGTCCTCTTCATTAGACTTCTCATTGAAGTGTTGGATGTGATATCAATTTGTGATAGGGTACAAGCTTTTGAAAATCTCTTTATTCCTATTGAGCCTATATTTCTTACTTTGAATAGCTTTGATTTCTTAAAACTCCCATTGTTATTAAAGATCTTGAAAAAAGAGTTTCATGAATTTATCCTTGTCCATGAGTCCTACGGAGTTTGGCCCTAATTTGTACACCTTTGTACCCTTAGCATTTCTTAGGACATGCCTCGATCATGGCGCTTGTTTTTCATTTCAAGATAAAATGGGTTTGCTTTTAAAGCCAATCCAACTAAGGGTAGGTATTATTAGTACTATTATTAGGAGTGATATTATTTAAATTATTACACATATTAATAAAATTATCAGTTTTCTTATTATTATTATTACTGTTAGGGGTATTATTAAAGAAATTATTATTAATGAGAGGTTTATTATTATTAAATTATAAATTAGTAAGAAGGTTTATAATTATATAGGATATTATTGAAGTCGGATAAATGAAGGGGAGAGGAAAATACTTAGAGACTTAAGGGAATACTATTAAGATTAGAGAGGGAGTAGATACTATTATAATCAATAATATTGTTAGGGTTATTTTTAGTAAATTTTTTATTAGTGATGAAAGAATAACGATTGAGTGGGAGAATATTATAATAAGTGACTGAGGACAAAGGGGATTTTAGGTGGGATGAGGAATGAAAAAAATTTGATAGACCAATGGTGGAGGAAGACTGGTTGTAGAGGAAACCATTCGGGGAGGTATCAACAACAATAGGAGGGTTGAGTAGTAGGAGAAGGATTGACTGGCTGAAGGGTTGAGTATTGAGAACAACCAAAAAGATTGACTGAAAGGATGGCCTACACAGAGGCCTTCTTCGATTAGTTTTACTGTCATTGCTTTTCTTTGGTTAGGTTTTCGATCAATTTTCGATCAATATGGTGAAGTTCGTGGCATGAAACAATCACCATTTGGTTTGTCAATTAGAATATGAGAAGCTGAGATCGTAATTGCTTGGGAATCACTTATATCAACCTGTTTCAAGTGCTTGATTTAGGGGTACACATGAAATATTTGTGACGAGGTTACCAAATGGTGAGTGACACAATCTATAGTTTCCTTTCCTCCATTTTCTTATTATATATGGGTGTTGAAGTAGGTGGTATTGAGTCGATCTCTATATCTCTAGGTTTGCATTATATGTTTTCTACAAAATCATATCAATTTCTGAACATTCTTGTGATAGCTAAAATAACATTTTCACTGTAAAATTCTTTACCCTATATTTTTAAAGCAAAAGAAACTCATTACATTCAAGACATTGTCTACTTTTATTGAACATCTATCTCCTTTCTCTATTGTAATTTATGTTTACAAACTACATAATGGGATGAAAAGCATCGAATACGATAGGATTAACAGAGCATACCACATGCTTTTCTCATTTCAGCTAGAATGGGAGTTTATCCACCATAAGCCACTCATATTACTGCAAAAAATGTGAGGCTATTATTGAAAATAAATACTCGACTAAAGTTATGAAACAGAACAGTGATAAAAAGTACTAGAATAATCTTATTGAACAGAACAGGGATCAAATACTGTAGGCAATACAAGTTCTAGGTAGGTATCAAAAACCCAAACCCATAATTTAGGTAGATTAGCACCTGGGCACGCACACAAATAATATTATTTGTCTACACAACAAAATGTGCCATATAGTAGAGTTCCAACAAGGGGAAAAAGAAATGAAGCTAAGTTAAGCTTGGCCAGTGTAACTCTTGCAATCAGTGATAGCAATGAATCTTTTGTGGTAAGGTCTAATGGGGCTTGTTGTGCCATAACAATTCTGAGTGTAATAAGACCTCCTAGACTGAGGTCAGAAAGGAACATGATTAGCAGCGAATGCTCCATAGCTGATGTAGTAATGGATCCTCCTCAGAAGCCTCCTATGTGCCTTAAAATCCATCGCAAACTCCTCTTCATCATCATTGCACTTGCCTAGGGTTCCATCGCAGATCTAGCCCACAGAGGATTTGAACCCTTGCGGCTCATAAGATACAACGTTGTCCAACCATTTAGAGGTAGCTATAATTTCTTGGCCATTCGCAACCGTATGCAAGGGATCCACCATTAAAAGCACCGAAACCACCAGGAGCAGCATTCTTCCTAACTGATCCATTGCAAAATCAAGAACATAGATTCAAAATTATTTACCCTATGTTATACAGTCAACCACTTACAAAAGATGAAGCAGCCAAAATACAGATTTCAATGCTCAAAATATTAGGCATTCATGGAAACTTTGACATGTAAACTCCTAAACAGCAGCTTCACTAGAAAACCTTACAATCATGAATTTGACATATTTTCTTGCATCCCAAAATATCAGTTTGATGACGAAATCTTACAACCATGAACAAATCTAAATTTCTTCTTGTCTCCTTCCTTCAAATAGAATACCTAAATCCACTTTGTGCAATGTTCATCAATCTTTGATATTTTCATTTGTAGCTTTGGTTCCAATTTTCCCTGAATCAATCTTATCATAATTTGTTGAGGTACCTTCAGTGGTTGCAGCCATTGCAACAACTTTGGCTACAACTTTTGCAGGAGGGGGATGATCAAGCTTGTAAGTTGCACAATACTTGCAAGTTCCAGATTTCATATAGAACGGGCATGTAGCTCACCCTCATGTCTTGGGAAGCCTGCAAGAGTCAAATTCACAGGTTGCTGAGAATGAGCAGTGTCAAGTTCTCCTCGGGGAGGATGGTCAAATTTACAGTTTACACTCTATTTTGAAATCTACAATTTGATTTCTTCCACCCACGTCCTTCCTTAATGAGTACTGCCTAAGTTCACATGCACATATTGAACTTGAACCAACTCAATCATCAGGTTTAGCTAGATTCGGTTTGGGATATTCGTAGTGAGAAACCCGTTGTATCAAATCAAAACTTTATAGAATATAATCTAATTTGGGTTACGACTACTTTGTTTCTATCTTGTGTGATTATCTAATTGATAATTCGATGAACTCTACGTGTCCAATTTTGCAAGAATGAATGAGAGACGCCAGTTGGATGCGTGGTGATGAATAAAAACAACTATTTTGATATCATAAGTGATAAATAATAATACGTTACACAATTTCTTTTGCATGTGAACATCTAGAGAATGACCATGAAGTCTTTCTCCACTTATCATCCAGTGCACAATAATAAGGAGAACCTCTTCAATCAAATCTATTATCATAATTACTTTGTGTTCATTCTCATTAGTTGATTATTGAAATGAAATGAAACATGAAGGATTTAAACTAATGCATTGGAATGATGTGTTGTAATAGTTATGACTTCCAAATATGTTTTACAACTAAGTTTCTACAGTTTCCTTTGATTTTGCTAATATTCTTGTTTAGTTTCTAGATGATCTCCTAATGTAAAAAAGGGAGCATAAAAAATACATCTCTATGGCCCTAAACCATGGTCCATTCCCTACATATGGATTTTGGAACTTATTGTAAAAATTTTGAATAATTTAACACATATTCAACAGAGATTATCCTGATCATGTACTATTGTGGAAAACATACACAATACATAAGCTCCTCTACGTTGATCATCAATATAGCAGCATCAATAACAATAAAACATCAGGAGCATTCACACATTAACACAGTATGTATCCCGGGGAAAGCATCTCGCTAAAAACCCCAACTATCTGTATATTAATGATTGAGTCATGTAACATTACAAAGTACAATGCTTATCACAAGCAATCCAGTACCAGCTCCACCTGTTACGCACAATACAACTCAGATCTGAATCAATCACTGGCTCAAATCTCTTCCGCTACTTGCCTGCCTCCGCTGCTCAATACCTGCACAAGAACCGGTGATAATTCCAAGGCAGCCACGTCTTTCCTTGGTTAAATCATGTGAGAACAATCTACAATGTGGGCAAACTCATTTGCATACTCAATCCCCTGATTTGTGCAAGATCTGGTGCACAACTATAGTCACAACTGATAGCAATCTGATTCTCTAACACCTGTCCTTGCTGAACTGAACATGCACTGACATGCAACTGAGTTAACTTATGTATTCATTAGTTGTATTATGAGTTAATAACTTGTGAATTAATTAATAACTAATTCACCCAACTCATCTCTAGTCTATTCGCCAGTTAGACTAAATACAACCAGTTTAACAAAGCTAAACTGAACACAACTCCATCAACTGCACCTCCAGTCCACTAAACTCAACTCACTTGAGTTCTAACTGAAGTCATGCATGCAAATATTCAACTAACCCATAATAACCATGTATTTCCTTCATGCAATTGCATGTGCCACATCCGTAGCTCGAACTGAAGTGCTCCAAGAGAATAAGACAAAGTTTATAGTCCAAATATTATTGTGAGATAATAATATTTGACTTTTCTATTTTTGACAGCCATTCTAAAAATAGACTTGATCACTCACACTGTGATCACTCACATTTTCATCAAAAATAGAAGTCCATCTATTTTTCCAACTTGATCAATCATCCATAAACAACAACCTGCAATCCATAGACATGATCCATATGTCTAAAAATAGACTTGCGCCAAAAATAGCCTGCGGGCCCACTTAGTGAAGGCGACTCTTTTCACTAAGCTCCATCATCTTGTTGCAATCTCAACACTCCTTCTCGACAAGATATGGATTATCATCAACCCCTATCTTGCCTCGGTGGTACTCGAATTTTCTCCTGGGGAGAGCCTTCGTCAGAATATCAGCATCCTGATCCTCCGTTGGAATGTACGAAAGTAACATGATCCTCCGCTGCACACACAATCTCTGATATGATGGTACCTGATGTCAATATGTTTAGATCTATCATGAAATACAGGATTAGCCGAGAGTTTAATGCAACTCTGGTTATCAAAGTAAATCACAGTAGGATCCAAATGAGAACCGAACAAACCAACTAGGATCTTCCTCATCCATATAGCCTCGCATGCAGCCAAACTTGCTGCCATATACTCGGCCTCCGCTGAACTGAGTGCCACAGATCTCTGTTTCCTGCTGTACCAAGAAAATGCTATCGATCCAATACTGAAGATCCCTCCTGATGTGCTCTTTCTGTTCGTTGGGCTCCCTGCCCAATCTGCATCCGTGAAGCCACACAGCTTCACCTCATCCTCCTGTCTATACCACAAACCATATCCCGATGTGCCTATCAAGTAGTGAAATACATGCTTGCCCGCCTTCCAGAAGAGCTTGGTAGGCTTAACCATAGCTTGTGAAAGCTGGTTAACTGCATAG